>JANTCA010011348.1:0-27162 GCA_024741275.1 Chironex yamaguchii | reverse complement strand
TACTTAAGGCTGTGGGATATGGCTTGGTATTCAGTAGATTCATCCAGCAATAACATCATATGCTGTGATAATGCCAACAATAACAATAATTATAATAATAATTATCCAGAAGGTTCTAGACGTATAATAATTAATTAAGAACGTACAATAACTAATTAAGAACAGTCCTAAGAAACACAAGATACAAAGTAAAGCAACAGTTATCCACACAGTAAAATGACCTCTATCTCTGTAGATACGAACATGATAAATGTTGAACATAGAGCCAGGACAGTCGCGTCGGGGTTACGCAGAATACGTGAAGCCATGCGAAACTTTTCTCTTGAAAGAGCCACTCCAAGTAGACACCAAGGTCTGTAAGCGTTGCACTGGCTGCGATGCAGACTTGACTAAGCAAACGGGTGAAGTGAAAAAATTTACATTACCCCAAGTAATGGACTGGTAAACTCAGCAGATAGTGTATGATTAGCACTGGGATTCAAGTTAGAGAATCAGTGCACAGTCCCACTATCATTTTCAACGCTACGAACAACATTCGTCAATAAAACTTGCGTCTTTTGGGCAAACTCACTTCATTTTAAGTCCACCGGACCCTCGCCGCAAGCAGCACTGCTATAGATAGTAATGATGTACATAATAGCACCAGGGTAAATTTGAGGTCTGCACTTTAAAGTAAACTTTGTTTATCTTTATATAGTAACATACTACTTGAAAATTGTACATCTTTTCATACATGTTGTTGCAAAAAAGGGGATAATCAACACACAATAAAATGCACGTCTTTGCGCTATCTGCACAACAGATAAAACAACTCACTTCTTGAATAAGGTTTGTTTTTACATCAAAATAAAAAATTATGTTTGCACTACGTTGCATTGTTGAAGTGATTTTCTTCCGTATTTCCTGAAGTACCACAGCTATTTCCATCCACATGGACAGACTTTCGCTTGTAAAATCTACGAAACTTGTTATCGACGAGCTCCAAGTAGTAAGAGCCTGGATAAAGATCTGCAACATCCCCACTTGGTTTGTAATTTGGAAGGTGATGTGTTTGCTCGCGATGTTTAAGGCACGTTACAAAGTCCTCAGGTTTGACTTTAATTCTATTTTCGAGAATTACCGGCACAATCCTTAGTGATTCGATGATTGTCACAAGCCGTTCACGATTCCTACCTTCAGGACATATTATTAAAGAGAACATGGAAGCTGCTAATCCTGAACCATAAGAAAACATACCAACACGCTTATTGATTAGATCTTTTTCTTGATAGCTTCAGGACAAGAAAAAAAGACAATCATCAACATTAAACATTAAAAACTTCAAAATCCCAAACCCTACCTTAAGTAGTCATAAGGTAACGCGATCATAGTCGATAACAAAATATTCTTCGCCCACTTCAAAATGTGTAAATTGATTTTGACGTCGTCTTTCAATAAGAATGGCCTTTGTTTTGGATATAGTGTATGTCTTAAGCCTCTCCTCGCGAGAAAAATGTTATTACAATACAATTAAGGAAATCGGAATTCTCCCAATGAAATAAATTAACCGCTTTGACAATTTGCGAGATTCCGCCAAAAACATACTTAAAAGCTTGAAAATGAGTAGTGATAAAGATCTACATGAAGCAAAGGTCTTTTTAAGTCTGACACTCTTCAGAGTATGAAATGTCAAAAGGAAAGTATAGAAATATGGCAACAATCTTTTTGTGGTAGAAAACTTGAAAATCGCCAAGAAAATTTGCGACATTGCCCTAAATTCATACTTAAGAGCTTTTTTCGTCTGACACTCTTCAGAGTATGAAACGTCAGAAAGGAAAGTATATGTACGTGGCAACCTATCTATACGTAATATGTATCAAAACTAGCCAATCCTAGACAAGAGAGGAAACAAAGATAGAGAAAATGAAGAAACAAAACATTATTGGAAGAGTCCAAGTGAAAAAACGAACTCCTTCCGCCTACAGAGTACTTTCTTTGTTTCTTTTTTCGTTTGAGCAAAACATTTTTTTCATTTGAGAGACCATTTATATTTGATACTCAAACAGCTTATATTTTCCAGGCTCAAGTTTTGCTTGACTTTATCCATAAAATAACTTCCATTCTGATGGATAATTTGAAGGTAATCAAAAAAATCTGCCCAACTTTGTCATGGTGTCTGTTGAATTGATCAAAGGTCAACAGCAAATCGTGGAATTCAGGAGAGTTCACAGATTGATTTCTTGAGAGAACATACCCTGAATGACAGAAGTTGAAGCCAACCATTTGATCCATTTGAATTCTGCATTCAATCTGGTGCTACTTATTGATTGGTTTAAAGCAACTAATTGCATCATCGTTAGGGCTACTTGCCAATGTGCCCCACTAAATTCAATGCAACTTGATAGACTTGATGTCTTATTACAATGGCCATTGTACAGCAAAAACATTTCTTTGGCTGAAACTCCTTTGTAATAAGAAATGTGGGGCAAGCTTGAAAAATGCTTCGCCAGCACAAACATCACAGAAAGAGACTGGATAGCACATTCCCTTTAGAACAATTGGCTGCCTATTGTCAGTAGAATGTTAGGTCCATTTCCGGTTTATGCTTACAAATTGACCATTCATACTTCTGACATTATAACAAACGTGGCTCATCCATGGGGCACTTTGGGTAATTCTCCCTCTTCCCTTGTGCATAAGGTAAAGTGAATTGCAAAATATTTTGCTTGACAAACATTGAAAGCTGTCGACTATTTACAATCTATAGCAGCATATCAGTAAAACGATTGTGCCTTTCTTTAGTAAGTTTCGTCAGTATGACCTTCGCCCAGGCGAATCTCCAGACTTTCCAGACACATTTTAATTAGTTGATGATTTTTCAATGAAATAGTGCACTGCATACAATTCATTAACTACCAACATGGCATTGCGTGGAAATACAGTGCCTTACTGAAAAGTACAGTTTACTTTTTATACTGCTGGATTGTTTGTTGTAGTAATATTGAAAAAGAACGGAGTTTTAAAATATTTTCATTGGTCACTATATTCGGCTTTTTTGGTGAAACTTGGCATAGATTTCTGTTTATGTTTATGAAGCCTTAACCAAAGGTCCAACCAAAAAGCGATGTCAGTAACTGGCAGACTTCATAATATTTGAAACAAGTCTTATAAGATTTCAAAATCATATGTTTGAAAGCAGAACAAGATTTAATCTCAGAGGACAGTTGTCACGGGGCATTTTAACTGTTCAGAATAATAACTCAAGCTCAATACCCTGAGATTAATTCCTGACAAAGACAGGCAGCTATATTGTACTCCTGATCGTTTCTAATGGACATTCTTATGTAATCTGGGAAGAAGTTCAGTTGATTATTGAAAATAGATCATAAACTACGGAAATTGTTTTATCAACTTTTCCACAATTTCCAATCTCCAAACTTGATTACTCGAGATTCTCCTGAGAAATGGCTAATACTTTAGTAGCAACAGAAGCAATTCCAGCCATGGTAAATGTCTGCTGTCTTAGCTTTAGCCTAATGTAAAAACTTGATATCTCAAGCTAATTTTGTTCTTAGTTAGCAGTTACCTATCAAGAATGTATAGCGATATTCCATGGTTATGAGATAAGCATAACAGAACGACTTGGTGTCGGCTCTGCTGTAGAAGCAACAGTATTTGTTATCAACATTTGCTGTAGCCTTGCTTTTGTAACTTCTGTTTTTTAAAAGTAAATTTTTTATATTGAAGATTTACTAAATGCCTAGATTATTGACCAACACAGACCTAAAAGATACATTTTTGTTCTCATGTAACATCTCTAATACAAAATAGGAGCATGGCCCCTGTAACTACATTAGGTCACACCTCCCCCCTGCTAACAAAAATCCCCACCAGCCGTCACTGATAAAGCTAAAATATTTGCCTGTCTTTGTGCAAAAAGCATGTTAAGAATGGTGCACGGAATTACAACATTTTCTAATTGCACTTACCTCACAAACAAACTTGCAAGGTTTCCATACAAGGAAGGTGTATACATGTTGCCTATCTGTTCAGCTAACAGTAAAGAAGGTTTTGTCTTCCTCATGAAAATATCCTTGCTTGCTTCTATTGATGCTCGTTCAATGTCTTTCATAATAGTTTCATCAGAGATTGTCTGCTCCAATGAATATGACCTGTTGGAGAAAAAGCAGGACCAGAGATGCAAAGTGATTACACATACAATGCATGGGAACTGCCAAATGTGCTCTCAGCCTTAGTTACTATATAATTTAATTTTTTTCATGAGTAATCATGGCAACACTATTATGAGCATCATTTCTCATTCATGTTTATGCACAGATATTAGTAGTAAACTTACATAACTATTGGTTGAACTCTGCTGCATTTTTTGTTATTTAGAGAACTTAGAACATTTGCAAGCTGGAAGGTAGGCCTTCTAAGCACCCCTACTCTGACAAATTAAAATGAATTGAGCATCCCGCTAATACTGAACCTTGAAAAATCCCACTATGGCAGCCTATACCAAAACACATTTGGCCATAGTTAACGTCACAATATTTTTTAACCTGAAGTCAACTCAAGTTAAGTACGTAGTTAGCACCATGTATGGCAGACGTGATATATTGACTTGATCTGAAAGCATACACTAATAAATACCATTAAGAAAAAGTAGCAGAATTTACATCAGTAATCAAGCAAACTGATCAGTAACAAGATCAGCAAAAACCACACCAACAACAACATTTAGGTCAAATGAAAATTTTTGAATTATCTATTAACTAAGGCCAAATGTGTGACTAACAATTTCTGGTTTAAGCACATATATGGCTATCAATAGAATATGGTTCTAAGCTGCTAAAAATCTAAAAGGTTTAAATAAATACTACAATTTAAAATGTGCCCAAAAACAATCTTTAAGTTGTCAATGGATGGTAACCACTGATACTTTTGTAGATTTCCATAGTCTCCCCCAAATATACAAAACGCTTCAGTTTCAGGTCATTTCTTAGCAGATGATAAATTTATATGCTCAAAGTTCACAGATAAAGGTCTGGTAAAGTTAGGATAGGGTTACTCAGGTTGGGGTGAGCACTTAACCCAAAAAGCATTTTTACACATAAAAATAAAGTCCAACAAAGCATAGTTCAGTAACTGACATACACTTGACCCACAATATTTCTGATTTTCTCTGTAAATCAGGTTTTCTTTTCTTAATATTCTCAGCATTGCACGGACCTCAAGAAGTAGTTGAATAATTGACTTACCCTCAAATAGTACTTTCCCCAACTTCTAAAGCCAAAAAAGTATCCCCAGCACTCCTATCCTAAAGATACCAGATACCAGAGCTTTCAAAGCTGCTGATGGAAACATAACACAGCAGTGTCAGAGTCAAACTCAAATAGCAAAGACATACCTGTACTTTGATAAAACACTGCTGCCATAGATTTCATGTCCATCCTTCTGACTTAAAACATCATTCAGAAAACATCTAGCTACTGATTTTTGTACCATTTTACAGAATGGTGTGTGAAAAAGAAAAAAATCAAGAGAATGAAGTGAAAAACTTCCAAATTTGTGTTCAAACTTTGATCTGTAACGATGGTAACACTTATCAAGAGCAGTTAAATAACACTTGATTGACAACTTTCCATCTACGACTGGATATTCAGAAACCATGTCAGGCTTGTAAAAATCATATGCATGTTCCATGTGTGTACCTTTGATGCCTAAATGGACAGTAAACAAGAATAGTAGAATGCTATAGAAATACAACATCTTAATTTATAAAGACAATCCAATTCTGTACCAATTAATGATAAGGATAAACAGCACCAACAGTAAGACACATGACTTAATGATGACCATGGCAGTAGAAAGAGGTGTAATATATATCCGATTATGTAACACTTAACTAGCATTGCTAATATGACCACCTTACATTGCGTACATGTAAGATAATGGGAATTACCAATTTCTACGGGCATAAAACCACACCATGATATAAAAACATTCAAAAAAATATTACCCTACATAATGACCTGAGCAATAAAAGCTGGAACAATAAGGAAACAAAAATGTTTGTATATAAAACCTCTTAGCACAGTGGCAGTCAAAAATTTCATGATAATTTTATTCTGCATAGGCAATAAAAATGCCTTTCCTAAGTGGCTTGGAATGGTATACCTGCCAAGCCAGTTGCAAGTACTAAACAAATTCTTAAATAAGACCTAAATTGGGAAGTAATACATTTTGACAGTTAGTTTTAAAAGTAAAACAAAGACAGAACATTGCAGGCTTGACCTAAACATAAAGTGGACAATATATGCTCTGATATCTTTCTGCTATTCGTTCTGCAAATAAGTAAGCAACAGCCGGGCTTTTAAAATTGCAATACATCATCCAAATAATAATAGTGCTAATTCTACCTGGATAAGATTTATTAACCTACAAAGAATCTAATACTTATGATGTATAGTGAAATTCTTCCATTATTTGCTGGGAATTATGAAATGCTAATGCCAGAAAATAATGATGTACAAACTGCTGAAGGTTATTGAATCGACCAAACCATTGCCTTAGTCTGTTTGCATCCATACTTTTGAGTGGACAGGTTCATGTGAGGTGTTTAAGGATTTGGTATTGTATCAAATGCTTGGACCCCATGTGAAAGAAATCCAGGATCTGCTTCAGTAGTACGGCATGCTTCACTGTAATATTGTGTTACAAACATGGAAACGTTGGAAAAAGCTCATCCCGAGGTCATAAACTGGCAAGAAATAATGAAGAGGAAAACTGGCCTGTGAAGCCACAAAAAATGAAGACAATAATGCTGGTGACAAGTGACAGCACTTGCAGGCAGGGACAGCAATGATGATAGTGGGTAGACCACAACGCAAAGTAGACCATACAGCCTCTGTTGTAGTTGGTCAAGACAGCTCAATCAAGAGAGATGGAGACAGTTAACATTTTGCAGAATCAGCAACACCAGGCAACAACTTGACCATGGAGATTGATGAATAAATGATCAATTATCCAGTTAAGAAACACGACCTACCTCTATCAATCACAAGGGGTGCATCTGGTCCCAAAAGCAAAGCTATTGCTCCAGCTCCTCCAGTTGCCCTTGCATTACCAGCTGCATATACTGCAATGTCTCCCATGACTACTACAGCTAGCCTTCCTGCAAATTAAAGCAAATATACGGCTTATTCAAGTCTATCTTTAATAAGGTTGGGAATATTTCAAAATGGTTTTTTACGAAATGTTTGTACACAAAACATCATACATGAAGCAAATCAGACTTTCCTGGGAAAGGCATGTGATCGCACCCATATGCCCTAGCACCCCGATGGCTTCTTATGCCCTAGACCTAAACATTTTTATAAATTTTCTGCCAAAAAGTAAGACGTCATGGAATCAACACAACAACAAAGCTCATTTATTTCTGACAAATCCATTTTGTATTATTTTTTCCATGCTAGTCATCCTCTACAAAAATGTCCATAAATCTCAACAAGTCCAACATCCACATTGCAAACAAATTTATTTTCAATTATGCTCCATTCCTCATCTCCCTAATGGAAACTTAGTCATTCAGGTTAACAATATCTACCTTTCATCATCATTATCCAGAGAAGTTGAATAATGCTGACAAAGACAGGGAGCAAGACAGACTTAGGTCCAGTTTAGACGTTGCTCTTGTCTCAAAATTTCTGTCCAGTCAAATTCAATGTTATAACCATATCCATGATTAAGTTGTCATCCAAATCTAACTCTCAAACTTTTTAAACTTGACTCAGTTCTAGCCTAGTATTTCTTCAAAAGTACAGTGTTAAAAGAAAAATTGAACCATGTCAATGGAATCAATGGTACAGTACCTCATCGATTATCCGTCTCTTGATTAACCATCCCTTGATTAACCGGTCCCTCGGGAGATCATGAATAATTATTATCCACCCTGATATTTGAATTTTCGCATGCTGGTGTGAAGAATTTTAACGCATTTGTGGCTGGCCAGGACCAATCAAATTGCACCAAAACATCATCAAGTGCCCATCAAAACAAGCATGAATTTGACAAGTGACGGTTCCTGTTGTTTGTCAAAACTTGGCTTCGTCACCAGTCGGAAGCAACACTTGCAAACACCTCGACACTAGTTGCACTACAAAAGCTCGCTTCCGAAAAGCATGAGCGCAATCGACAACAAACAAAGATTGACAGTTTTTTGCATAATGTACCACTTTTTACGACATACTTTTTATTTTGGAATAATATTTACGGATAAAAACTGGCCTTTTTTGATTATCCGCACCTGTCCTGGAAAAGCCCGTGCCCACAGTTGCCGGATAATCGTGGAAGTACTGTACTGATATTGCTAATATCAATTTTGATATCTCTGTTCATCATTACGCAAAATCCTCCAAACCATCAAGTCACTGAGGCAGCTCAGAATCACACATGTGTGAACAACATAAGAATGTGAAATGTCAGAATTTCAGGGTGGAGAACGTACCCAAAAAAGGAGAATGTGATCAATTAAAAATTGTTATTCTAGCAATTATAGAAACTTGTTGCGCTAGTAAAGGAAAAAATGGCTAACAGTGATGGATCGAAACTGTTCTACTCTGGAGACCAAGCTTGTTTGAGAGGATTTCCTGTTGTGAAATAACAAGAATTGATGTGATCATCACAATAAAAATGAAAGCTAAACCACACTTGTTCAGTATCATGCACATTTTTCTCCAAAACCATGCACAAATGATGGAGTCATGGTATTATATACTTATCAAATTCAGATAATACTTCATCAGAGAAAAAAGAATGTGATGTGAGACTTAAGTGGCCAGCCTGATGATAGCACATAACATCCCTCTTAAATAAATATCTAAATAAAATTCTTAAATAAAATTTTAGTTAAGAATGAGAGATTAACCACTTTTGGACAACATCAGTCAGTTATATTGTAACACTAAATACATGCTTTGTCATATATAACATGAATCAGTGAAGACTGGGATTCAGATCAACAGTCGATGTAAACAGGGATTCAGATCACAAGTCAATGTAAACTGAGATTCAGATCACAAGTCAGAATAAACTGAGATTCAGATTACAAGTCAACGTAAACTGGGATTCAGATCACCAGTCAATGTAAACTGGGATTCAGATCACAAGTCGGTGTAAACTGGGATTCAGATCACAAGTCGGTGTAAACTGGGATTCAGATCACCAGTCAATGTAAACAGGGATTCAGATCACAAGTCAGAATAAACTGGCATTCAGATCACAAGTCAATGTAAACTGAGATTCAGATCACAAGTCGGTGTAAACTGGGATTCAGATCACAAGTCAGAATAAACTGGCATTCAGATCACAAGTCAATGTAAACTGGGATTCAGATCACAAGTCAGAATAAACTGGGATTCAGATCACCAGTCAATGTAAACAGGGATTCAGATCACAAGTCAGAATAAACTGGCATTCAGATCACAAGTCAATGTAAACTGAGATTCAGATCACAAGTCGGTGTAAACTGGGATTCAGATCACAAGTCAGAATAAACTGGCATTCAGATCACAAGTCAATGTAAACTGGGATTCAGATCACAAGTCAGAATAAACTGGGATTCAGATCACAAGTCAGAATAAACTGGGAGTTATGTCACCAGTCAGACTTCAAGACATCGTTAAAGGGTGTTGGGATTGACACAAGGAATTTAATGGAAATCAAATTATCTGACATGGGTTTGGAGGTAAAGCTCATGACATCCCTCCTTGCTACGTAGTATTGTTTTGCACAAGTGTAACTCTTGAGCCAAAACCGAAGAAAGAGGGGAGGCTAAGATCATTACAGTTGCACCTGATGTTGCTCAATTAGCGAGAAGGACAAGACCAGTGGGCAAACAAAAAATCTAATTTTCGGAAAGAGACGCAAGACTGGAACTGGCTAAATTGAGAACTGGGTGCGAAAAAGCGAGTATATCTAGCACGAATAGACTGATAACCCGGCAGATGATGGAAGTGGAATAAGCAATGCAAGGAGAACGGGAATAATTAGGAATGTTGAAGGACCTGAGAGGGGCTCAGTGAGCCATCCTCACTAGAACATCTGATTTCGGGTGTTGGTACGAGAGGAGTCTATAGCAATGTAGGGAGGGCGTAACTTAGCGGCGTAAATTCAATTCTATTAACAAACAACATTTTGTTCTCTCTGTACAGTGAAGAATAAAATTTTAATACACATCGACCGCAATAGGCCCCTCCCCATACGAAAATGGGTCAATGTACCCTGTGCAAAGTGCCGTTTCACAACTCACCGTCCCAAGAACTACTTTCAATCCAGTTTAGTGCATTGAAGAGCGCTGATGTTCCACCATAACAAGCGTTCGTGGTATCAATACCTTCAATTTCTGTATTTCCACATCGTTCAAAAAGTTGCATTAAGACAGTTTTTACTGACTTCGACTTATCGATTACTGTTTCAGTTCCAACGTCGATTCGACCAATCTGAGTTGGTTCCACGTCGTATCTCTCCAGTAAATTCTGTAGAACAGTAAGACACATCGAATTAATGTCCTCTCGATCTCCACTAAATCCCATAGCCTTCTGCCCCAGGCCAATGGTATATTTCCCTTTACTAACATTATCATAATCTTCAAGTTCATCCTGCTCGACATAGTAAGACGGAAAGTATACTTCGATGCCCAATATGCCAACATCCGATGGCCATCTCGCCATGCTCTTGGAACCTAACTGATCATCACAGTTGAAACCAGGCATAATTGATTCTTATAAACCTCAAATGGGTACAGAAGAGTAATTGAAATCCTGCTTTCGTTGCTATTTCATTATCGTGTTCGTCATGATGTCCGGAAAAATTGCAATTCAAGTTCAAAAAACATTATATCATGTGTGCCGAGCTCATGATGAAAACGAGGCCAGCATCATAGAGTCCATAGTCCATTGAAATCGTGTGACATCATCATTAAGAGTGGAAAGTGCGTGGAGAAAGAGTGAGAAAGGTAAAGTTGCCTTGGAAATTTGCGTCATTGCGCTAAAAACATACTTAAAAGCTTTCTTTGATTGGCTACTTTTGCTATATGCTTCGTATAAATAGATTACCATATACATATACTTCCTTTTTTGACGTTTCATACTCTGAAGAGTGTCAGACGAAAAAGAGCTTTTAAGTATGTTTTTAGCGCAATATCGCAAATTTTCAAAGTGATTTTCAAGTTTTGTGCCACAAAAAGATTGTTCAAAGGTAAGGTTGTAATTTTGCCCAGTGGAGTGTTGAACCTGAATCACACAACTGCAAATTTGACGCCATTCCTACTGTTCCCAAAATCACTATATCTACTTCTCTACGGATAAAGGAAAGACACAGAAAAATGGCATTTTCAAACCTTTGTCGAATCTGAAATTTTAACTGTTAAGTATTAATCTTGCGGAAAAATTTCGTCATTTTAACTTTTGTATGGGCCTTAACAAAAGCTTAAGAAAACAAATCAAAAGCAAGGCAGAAAATCTTGGAAAGAAGAATGCTTAGCGTTACAATATTAAAAGAGTAATACCTTGATAAGAAGCCAATCAGGACCTTTTTACAGGAAATATGGATCGAAACTAACCAATCATAGACAACAAAGACAAAACAACAACAAAACATTATTGGGAGAATTCAAGTCGACAAACGAACTCGTTTTGCCTACATAGAAATTGTTTTCTTGGAATAAAATTTGTTTTGAAGTTTTGTTTTTCTCTTTCAATGCTACAGATCTAAGAAAGATCTTCACTCGATGGCTCTTTGTCTCTTTCAATTTCGTATTTCCTCTTATGTACCCACCCCAAATGCTCGAAAAAACAGTATGTTGCCTCTCGGATTCGTTAAACGGCAGTAAAGGCATTTTGCACTGGTAAGCCGAAAATTTCAGTAGCAGTTTGTGACTGTGCTATAAGTCAATACGCATAACGATATCTGTAACGTTTTAAGGGGACATAGATGATAGTTTTCAGGGTTATGGTCAGACCTAGACAACCTTCAATTCAAGGGTTTTTAAATCTGCCTATCTTATAAACAGAAAGCCTTAAGAGGCTTTGAAGATAAAAAGTTTGTCTTTTCACTCTGAAGCTCAGTTTAGGCCTTGCATTTTATTCGAGCTAAATTAAATTATCCAAAAGATAAGAAAGTCTACAAAAGAACATCTTCACTTTATGCGTCGCATTTTGCGTTGCATTTCAACAACATACAGTTGTTTTCTGCATTTTGCAGAGCTTTTCAATTTGATATTAGCAAATTAAGGACTAAGACCTAAATCGGTTGAACTTTACTCGACATAAAGCTGTCGCTTTTGTGTTAGTTAACCTAACAGTACATCATAAACTTGAGTCACGTTTAACACATGTTTAAGAGTTGGGTTTAGACGATGGACTTGTCATGAATTTAATTATAACATTGAATTTAACACGACGGAAATTTGACACAAGAGCTACGTCTTAACTGTCCCTGAGTCTTGAAGTAACACAATTTTGCTCTCCTGTTTTGGTAGATGTATTCTAATTGGCTGGATTCAATTCGCACTCCAATTATCATTGTTTATAGTTTGCTGTTTCTCTTATTTTCTAATGGTTCATGATAACACTCCGATGAGTGTTACACGAAAGAAATTTAAAGTACATTTCGCCACTTTTCTATGGAATTGTGGAATGCGATAATATTTCTAAACACACAAAAATTAATATTTTTGGTAGTACGGTTATTAGCAGAAATAGGAGTAGGATAAAACAAAGAAACCACGAGTCAAAGGTAAACTTAGAATCCTATGTGTGTATAACCTTGAACGAAGATTTATGTACAGTCAAGAGCAATCAACATTCGCATTCGTTACTCTTGATAAACTTATCAAAAACACAATCAAGCATTTTTGGCAAGGCTGAATAATTGCCAGTCTCAAGATCTGCAATGTTAGCTATAGCTCAGAGCTCTCAAGTCTCGCGCAATAGGTGTGAACTTCACGCATTTGAGCCATTTCTCATTCTAACAAGCAAAAGTGTCTCAGTCCATCTTAAGATTTTGTTAAAACAAGATATTTTGTTTTTCTGGCAGAAATAAATACTGATAATTAAGAATCTTCTCGGCTAAAATGACCAGTCTTGGTTCTGTGTACTTGCGAACGAAAACCTTGTCGATATTAACATACAAATGGCCGGTAAATATATCTTAAGCCAATCTGAGACTGTAAGAAAGCTCCAAAAAATTTGCATAGCACAAACAACTTCACTCATATTCAACATTTCAGCTTGAGAGTGTTGATTACTGTTAATATCCACGCACTTCAATTTAGAGTTAATGTAGTTGACATTAATACATAGTCGTATCCAGTCAAACCGCAAAAAGAGTCCTTTTTATTATTATTATTTAATCAATAATAAAGACACCGTAACTCACTCTACGATAAACAACACGAGGACTGACAATTGGCATGAAGTGATTTACATTAAGAGACAATGTTACTCTAGTATAGACCAAAACCCGAGACGTAAGCAATGTTAAACTTGACACTGTTATAACTAATTTTTGTCGCGTAAGTCGGAATTGGAAATCAGCAAAAGTTGTTTGGAAATAACATGAGCTCATTCGTGGTAATTGTTCGTAGCAGAGTACGAATGGATCCAACTTTTTCACAGCGAAAAAAGGCGCAAGCTAATTAGATTTCTGGAAGTGTATCAAGCGACATCCATGACCCAAACTCACATCAACAAAAGAAGCAGAAATAACAGCAGAAGGTAGAAATATCGCCGAAGAAACTTTACTCTCATTTAATATAAATTTGTTAATACTTGATACACGAAGAGTACGAACGTTTTGAGTTACCTGATAAAATAAACGCTTTCCATTACAAGGTTGTAAGCCTATTTCATCGTGGTACGAAAGCTTGTTCACCTGGAAAAAATATTCTGCGTCATGCAGCCCGAGTTGTTTCACCAAATGATGCTTGCCCTTTGCCTATGTGGGTCTTCCTTGTTTAAAATCTTTTTCTATACTTTTGAGACTGTCTTTCGCATCCTCTCGGCAACAAAATCATACTCAGAAATCAAGGTTTCAGCATCACTAGATGCCTGGGATTTAGATTAGCCATCTTTAACGAATGTTTATCAACAAATTTACGCGCCAAAGCACAGCACAACAAAGATTACTCGAGTTTCTGTGGAAAACAGGAAAGGTTTGATCGATTTTTTTCGTCACAACAAAAATCACTTTGGCTATTTGAAAACTTGCCGCATGGAAGTGCTTTAGTCACTCTTTCAAAATGAGGCTGATAAAAAAGGAGGGCACACATTAACAGGAATACACATGCACTGTTGTTATCAGACATTCTTACTCGACGTTTTCACAAAGTATAGCCGAGAATTTACCGTATTGCCGTGGAAACGTATATTTGAGCTTTTAAATTATACAGAAGCGGTCTGGTTCGCAACTTTAATACAAAGTCATTCCAGGTAACCAAGGTTTAATATGGCGGATGATGACGATGCAGGGTAAGGACAATTCACAAATATAGTATGCATGCTCTCTATTTAGTACGGTAATTTAAGATTAGTCTGGACACAGCAGCATCAAAGCTGTCCAGCATGCTGTATTTTAGTCACTTAATTACCTGCAGTGTGTGTTGAAAATTATGATATCTGAGTTGCTACCTATTTGGTTGTACTTTACGTCCATCAACTAAGTACTTCTGTAAGCCCAAATGTACATCATGCTAGGCAAACATATTTTCAATTCATTTTTAAGTGGCTAATAAACTGATGTATGTATTTCCCTGAAAAAAGCTACGTATTTGTTGACATGTGTCTTGTTGATTATATGGGTCAATTTTTAAAATATGCTTTCTGGAAGCAGCTTTGTTAAAACTTTGAAATCTCAAATAAGCACCCCTGATTTTGATTTGGAAGCCTCAAAATTAGGCTTTTTTGCCAGGCATCAAATCCAGACTAGCATTGATTTTAGTACAGAAAACAAAACCTGTATATTCAGGGAGGTAATAATATTGAAATCTGACACAGGTGACCATGAGTAAGTATAAATGTGTACAAGTAAATCTAGTTGAGTGCCTTAGCTAGTAATCGGCTAGAAGTAGTCTAATAATGTCATATTACTTCAGGTACAATGATGACATTGCTGATATTGAAGAAGATGAACCATTTGATGATCAGGATGACCTTGGGGTATGTGTTATATTAACTTAGCTATTTGTAACCTACAAGAATTAAGTTGTACAATTTATATTTTGACACATGCTCAGTTTGACCTAAAGCCATTCAGGAAACATGTTTAATGCCATGCATGTGTTAAGACCATTTGACAGATTATACCAACCTAGAAGCATTTGAGATGATAGCATTATACTCGACGTTATACTCCAAAATTAAACCAGCGTAACAGACAGATTTTCAACTGGTTTTGATGCATCATTGTTGCCTTAGAAAGTCATTTTAATGTTATCCCAATTAATGAATAATTTTATCCCAATTCATCAACTGCCTTTGTAGTTACAACATCTCACTGTTATTGGGCAACATTGCCAGAAATATTTCCAATTACCTCTTTGTCTAAGATCAGTGAATCACTGACTCAGCAAGAACCATTTACCAGTGCAGTATCTAAACAAGGCAAGCTCTAAGAAGTAGTTTCATATAGAAGTCTACAATCAACATAACTGTACTTCTGTTCAAGCCACATTAAACGTAGGTTATTATGCTATTTGGCCTATAACTTCCTGTAGCAGTTACATTGCATCATAATTATTATAATTAAGGTCATTTTGCGTTTTCCTTTGTTTTATGGCAAACATAAATGCTTCTTTACTTTATACTTACCTATATGTTGTTAAAATATTGTTTACTTTGCTAGGGTGATGAAGGTGGTCATGTAGAAGTCATTCCAGCTCCAGGTATTTACTTGCAATAAATTTTAAATGTATGTTTCATAAAAGAAATGTAACTAAGAATTTTGTGTAACTTGCAGCATCTGGAATAAAATTGGAAGTACAAGACATTTTTGTTCGAGGAAAAACCCTGCTTACCTTTTTATTGATTATAGACAATGGAGGTAATATGGGTGTCTAATAAAATGTCGGATTTGACATTGCAAAGACACACAACATTTATGTGCAGAAACATTGTCTACTGTGTTACATTTTTACACTTACTACAGAAGTATTGTTAATTAGAAACATCAGTCTTAAGCACTTATTTTGTTGTGCTGTCTAGATGAACCAATGCAACAAAAGAAAAAGGTTACAACTCCTTATATGACAAAGTATGAAAGAGCTAGAGTACTGGGTACACGGGCACTGCAAATAAGGTATGTTATTATATTCCGTAAGGAACTTCTGTCAATTGAATATTCTGTAAACAGAAAGAAATTGTAGACAGAATTTTAATGAGTGTTAAAAGTTAAGAAAAAATGCTTGTAACAGCTGATATTCATGATCTAAATTTCCTCCCATCCATATCTACCAGATCTTGTGCATATGCATATTTGGGATGCATAAAATATTTTAGGCAATGAAACAACTTTACCACTTTGTTGAAATGTGGTACGAAAGGTATGGCATGCAGTTAGTCCAGTGCTGTTGGGTTAGGTTTATGGTTCATATACACAACAAGGTATATGTAAAGAGTCAGCTGTTTTTGCTAATCCAAACAAATGTGTAAAAGGCCATCAAGAGTAACAAACTATCATACATAGCACCTTTGATAGTGGCAAAACCTTGTAAGACTGAGAAATTGTTGGCTTGATCACTTAAAAGAGTAGACACAAATATGCAAAGAAGCCCAAGTAAAAAGTGTAGTTAGTAAGATAATATGAGATGAAAAAGAACAATTGCATTTGTGCCAATGATGGTATTGTTAGGAGTGAACTGTGTGAGTCTTGTGTTTTCAAGTGTATTGGTATTATTTAAAATGTAAGATGAAGATTATGCCATAATGATGTGCTTGTATTTCTTACTGTTGGTTATTTTAGTATGAATGCACCTGTGATGGTTGAACTCAAAGGAGAAACGGATCCACTACAAATTGCCATGAAAGAGTTAAAGTAAGTGACAGGATAAATTATTTGTACTTACATAACAATATTTAGTGACACTTAACCTATACAAGCCTGAAAATGGATTAATTAAACCAAGTTTGATGTCATGATAATATCAACAATATTCAATAAGAACTCTAATTTTTTTGTGTCTCTGTTCATTTGCGTCGTAGTCTATTTGTTGTGAATGTGAATGTGATTGTCACAATATTATGTGTAATCTTAAATAACTTGGCATAAATTTATCAAATTTGTTTTTATTTGTTGCCTTTTGTTTATGCAAAACATTAGAGCAAGAAAGATCCCAATAATTATCAGAAGATTTCTCCCAGACAATAGCTATGAAGATTGGGGAATTGATGAACTTATAATAGAGTGATTTGCACTGAACAAGGCTCATATTGCGAGAATCAGTTTCCTGTCGTTCAAAAACTACAAATTCCATACACGAAAGAAGGGAGGTAAAGCTGGCTTTTGAGATTGCAGTTTTCCACTTTGGATCTGCTTTAGCTATGGTTATTTATGATATGGTTGTCATCAAGAACATCTAGAGAGATTTGTAGGTGTATTGCTTCAATGGAACTGAAAACAGGGACTTGTGAAGGTTACATACATTTAAACAATTTACTGTGATGATGTTGGAAATGAGAACAACATGGAAGATGAACATTTTAAGTAACTTATCATCTGTACAATCATTATATATGTCTTTATAGTGTACTTCTTTGGAAGTGTTTTTCTTGCTTGTAGGGAAGGATATCTTAGTCTATGTTTTAAAAAGAAAACTTTGTTATGAGCAATTTCTTTTCTGTATATCAGCTTATCCTAATATTTTAGTTTCAAGTGACAAACAGTTTAAACTGAGCACAATCAAATAATGAACAGTAAGTCAAAAGTCTTCTAACTATGCAGTAGAAGAGGATCAAAGCATGAAGAATGTCGCAAAGGTTTGCTTCATATATCTTTTGATAGGCAGTCAGTTCATATCACCTTAGTATGTGTTGTGCACAATGTCAGTGTAAACTGGATTTAAAACAAGGATTCAGAGTTGCAGAATGATGTGCAACTTTTGAAGATCCAGTAACTATGAAATAACAACAAATTCTGAAATTATTAGTCTACTATTGCGCGACAGCTTTATGTCATGTCATGCAACTGAAAAGGCAAAGTTGATATTTGTTTGTTTATCCAGATTTTTCTAAATTGATGAATTTGATACAAGAAAATCACTTCAATCAAACACAGCAGAAAAGACAGTTGCGTATTGTTGTTTACAGGATAAGCCCATATATTGTCATGCTAACATTGTTGCTAACGTGTCAAACAGTTCTTTAATCAAGCCCATGTACATGCTTATATTAAAGTGCCATTCAAACTACTTGCCATGCCTATGCAGCAGTGCGAAAAAAAACCCGAACACTTTTATACATTGTTGTTCAGGTTTATGTTGTAAATTATTGTCGGCCCCTTTAAGGCCAAAGGACATTTGTTTGTTTTGAGTTTAGTCTCCATGGGGGCCCATAGTTTCTGATTTATAATAGTCTTTTGAAATATGTGTTCATTAATTTTTTGCAGTTCCTTGTGTTTCCAGGGTTTTAATTAGTGTTGTTAAGAGTTCTTGATGGTCCATGAGCCAAGACAATCTCCTTCTTTGCTGAAGGACAAGTTACCTCCTTCCAGGTGTTATGAGCACTCTTGCCTTGCTTTCTTGTCTCACCACTGGACAGGTCACTATGGTAGCTGCATGTGCCGTGAAATGTCTAGCTGCCTTACTCCTACCAAATAGGGGAACTAATCTGGCTCATTTACCCCCCTTCCCCCCACACACTTAAAACTACCTTGGGCTGCTTATGTTTAGTGCCAGTGCCTATGTAGTAACATAGTGAAAGAAACAGTAAATCGTGTGCTGCAATCTAAGGATTGTTGTGGATACGGGAAATTCTTGTTTGGGGCTATGGACATGGACAACCCCTTGAAAACAATGCTTTATTATTGGTTTTGTGATGGCCCCATGAATATATATAGAGAGTCATTTTGTGCTACATAACATTTGTTGGTGTTGTCTGAAAGGATAAACTGCTGCTGTGGTCCCCTATAGGGAGTAGTTAATGCCTGTAGTATATGTTGTTTGAACCTCCCTGTGGAATGTACTCTCATTTGAGTACCCCTCTAAATGTTGCATGTGAAATTTACTTTCAAGCTTAGTGGACCTGTTGACTGTCTTGGCTTAAGTGTCTCTGGCTCAGCACATCTGTGTTATTTGAGTTTTAGCACCTTGCAGACAACAGTTGATCTTTTACACAGTCATTGGAAAGTGTGAGGGTGTGGAAGAGGAATTTTTCATGGCGTTTTTGTGTACTTTCCCCTACTTGTTTTAAAGCAAGATTTCACCAGGATATCATACATGTTGTTGTCTACATACCAGGGCATTCAGTTTTTAATTGAAATGGAAGGAGGATGTGAGAAAAAATCATAAGACACAGGCGCTGTCGACAGTTGTGAAATACAGGATAGGTGTGAAAACAAAACATGCAGAGAATGGCTGTCTAGGATGTTGTTTTGAAAATTTGAGTGAAAAGTTAACAGTTTTATATCGTTCTTTTGGTATCTTCCCTTGGTCATTTTTTATCGAAATTGCAACAGTGGGTAGCTTATACTCTGCTCTAACTAATGGTGTATTGGTTTAGTAACATTTTCTTAAGGAAAAGAATGAAAAATGGTAATGATTGAGCACTACCAAAGTTGGGCTGGAAGAAGAAAATGTAAACACGAGGCAACTCAAGTTGTCAGAGACGTAGGGAGAAAAAAGACCTGACAATTTCTGGCAGGAATGTTAAATCACGATTTTGAAGGGGTTTTTTATCATAAACATTGGTAGTGAAAACTGGAACTGAGCATAAAACATGGACAAAAGTAATTACACAGTCAATAAAATTCAGCATAAGTGAGTTTGCATGATATTATGCCTGCAGAAAAGGAAACATGAAAATCAGAAAATCATGCAGGGTAAAGTGGAATGCCAATGTGTGAGCAGTGGAGGAAGAGGTTGTTATCTTTTTGTTTTAATATATCCTTGCTCCTTTTGTGAGTTGAAATTTGACTACAGAGTAAGTGGAAAGGCCTCTGGGTAGCCACGAGCTTTATTTGAACTTTCTAAGCCTCAGAGTGACAGGGAAAGCAGTTAACTTCTGTCCGTAGATCAACAGTGAGAAGCCAAAAACAGAAAAAAATGGTTGAAAATAGAAAAAAAGGAAAACAAAGCGCCGATGCACATCTACAAACCAAGTCCTATCAGTAGATCTAAAAATCAGCAGCAGGGATGGTCTGTATCTGGTACATATTTTTGAGAAAGTCCTCAACAGAGTTTTGACCAGAAAGACAAATATGTGAATAATTTACTTGTTCCTGTATTCTAATATAGAGATTTAAAATACCCTATTTGTTCACATTTTACCCTTCAGAAAACACCAATACTAATAAATAATAACAAAAAACGTTTTGCCTTTATACACTTGTTGATACCATGAAGTACACGTCGATAAAGTAGCTGTCAGTCTGATACGTTCAATCACATTTATGACCAAAAACAGCCATAACAAGTCATGTGAAACCTAAACAAAGTAAGCAAGGTTCAAGCAGTTGTCTTGGCAAAGAGAAAACTTAGAAAATATAATCTCTGTTGATATTGTTTCTATCACCAGTCAATTGAATTTATACATCCCTTCTGGTTATACCATGACATGACTGCATATGTCCTTTTCAAAGATATGCTGCCCACCCTATATACATTTGTGATAGGTTTTCCAAATCAGTTGCCTCCTGCAAAAGAAAAGTAGGTATAGTGACTTAATTAATGTTAACTACATTCTTGGAGGCATTGTTACACTTGTTTTTTCTTGCTTGTTTCTTTTATGAGAAGGGTTAAAATGTTGTGGACTACTGTTGAAAACGAATGTGTTTCACCTTGGTATCCAGGACAATGTACGGTAAAGTAAGAATTGTGATGCTTGATCTGCAGCACGTGTAATCAACCTTAATTTCAGGTATAATTGGTGGTGTGCTATAACTTATACCATGTAAATATAACAATACCGTTTAGGGAATTAGATTGTAACTGATATCAAAATACTAATAAACTAAGACAGTAAGGAAAAAACGTGGTAACACCCTAAATCATTTCTTTGTCACTTAGACCACTGTTTCAGTACAAGATTTTCAGTGACGTGGACATCAGATATTGTAAGCATAGATAATCCAAATACTTTTATTGTTTCGCAAAAAGTCTGCTGTGTAGATGATAGTCCCCAGACAATTGACAATGCACAGTCATCTTTTCGGTATTGTATGAACATGAGAAAATGGAGGCCTGGTTTGGTCTCTAAGTATGGTCAAATTATTTAATGCTATTTTTGCTACGGTGCTTTAAATTACTTTACGATGTTGCCTCTGGTACTTTTTGAATTATGGTTTAAATTTTTATATCATTTACATTGAGAAAAGCCTTTTGAAATACCTGACTAGGAATTTCAGTAATGATTGTCAAGGTACAGAATATTTCCAGCCACTAAGTTAGGACTGTTTATTGGCATTTTATGTCATTGGTAAGGTAAACATAATGTTGTTTTCAGGTTTGCGTCCATTCGTTGTATAATACAAGGGTTCTTGTATCTACACTCAGAACTAATAAGAATATACAGCTATTATCTACCTTGATCAGTTGGTGTACTTGCCCCTCTATGGACAATGGCAGACGAATCTTCATTCCACTATAGTATCCACATAGCCTTTGCTCAATGTCTTTCAGAATCTTTACAGCCTGGAGCAAAAGAGATATAATTAAAGTACATTGTCATTGGACTAGCAACTGTGTTGGCAAAAAATTGGTTTACTTACAGCCTGGAGTTAAAGAAACAAAAATTTAAGCACATTGCCACTGGACTATCAACTGGGTTGGCAAAAAACTTACAATTGGTTTACTTAGAGCTTGGGGTAGAACAAATAATAACCAGCTAGGTAGTATACTGAGATCAAATTGAACCAATGCGCATAAGAGTGTGTGGCTACTGACAACATAGGGAAATCATCAGTTAAGCGACAGTGGCAGAAATATCATTCCAATGTTTTGTTTTCATCAATGGGTGCAGCCATTATGTTTCATAACAAATTAAAATGTCTTTTCACATCTTATTTTGATTATTCAGTTGGAAAGCATGGCACATTGGCTCCAGAAACAAGGTCTTAGTCCACCAGCTGCTAACAGTTGAATTGTGAATAGTGATACAGTACTATGGCTTTGAAGGTCCAGTCACATTAATGGGCATACACCTAACAGTATGTAGAACCTCCGTTACTGAAATTACAGTGGGAAGTTTGTGCAAACTGAACAGATGTGTGCACATTTTAAAAGTTAGAGGATACCAAATTAGAGCTTACTGTGAATTCATCTTCTTGTATTGGAAAGCACCAATTGTATACCACATTGACCTCATCAATTATTGATGACTATTGCTACACTTCAACTGATCCTTTCGTAATCACTCTTTCAACATCCTTTACATTTCTTTTCCTCGCCACACCATCTATAGTGACAATTCATGGGCTCCTACTCTTGATTAGAAAGCTAAAGATTATATAAGACTATTATTTGGCACTGCATTTACCATTCCCCAACTGAGATGGATCTCCTGTCAGTAACCTCAATTCACTCAATAACTCAATAGAATTCAAAACTAGAATATGTCATGGAACTGTCCATGACTATGTAACCACACTGAATTCTCCGTCTCACTGCTGTAATGTTACTACCCTTAAATTATTCTACAAATTCTGCAAAGAGGTACCTCTGTAACACCTATATTGAAACTTTTTTGGCGAATAACTAGACTTTCCTCTATCTTATCCACACATTGCCTGAATACCTGAGTATGGCAAACTTCTATTCAAATAGCTTCTTTCGTAGCACTTCAAACTGTGTAACTTATTGCTCGCTGGATGTTCCCTCCTGTAATTTTCAAATTTAACCATTATTTTTCTTCTTAACCATTCGTCTTTTTTATAATTGTTTTTATTTTTATTTATGTAGTCAACTAGTAGTGGTCATTTGACCTTACAATAGTGACACAGTCAAAAAAATCATAAAAAATTAGACCATGAGCTAAAGAAATAAGATGAAGATGATATAAATAGATACCTTTTCATTGGTAACTTCACCAGTTTCTGTCATCTGTCTCTTTCTTTCTTTTGTCCATTCAACCAAAGGATCGTATAAAAAGGAGTGAAGTACACTAAAAGACAATGGAAGTTTACCAAAGTGAATTTGAACCAAGAGAATAATCTTCATACACATTTTCTAAGCAGGTTAAATTCAGTGTCTTAAATTCAAATCGATTCTGGCTTATTTTCAAGTTTGTTTGCTGGCCAATCTAAATTGTTGATCTTGCTCGAATATGGTATATCCGTTACATTTCTGAATACTATTCTAGGCCTGAGTATCTCACACTACTACGTATGGGTAAACCTCGCCGTCCTTTATGTGAACGAATGAAGGAGCATTGTTTTGGAAAACAATAACAATACGCATGCACTGGTAAGGGCTACCATGTTTAAATTTTCATTTGTTACGCTAAGCATCATTTAAATGTTTTGAATTGTCAATAAAGGTATCGGCAATGAATATTGGCACACATCGCCCCACATAAGCCTAGTAACATTGAGGTTATCAAAGAGATCCAATGTGTGTGTAAATCAGGAGCAGAATAAATTGTGGTACTGTGATATAACAAACTTGTCATGAAGAAGTATCAGCCACCATTCTACCAAATACAACTTAAATATTAATAATACCTAAGTAAAGAGTCTCTTTGATTCCTCATAAGTTTTAAGGTAACTTCGCATGCACTCCTGTAGATTCCCTCATGCCCTAGCGGGCCCTAGCAGTAGGGAAACGATAAATACATATTTAGCAAAACAAGTACCGATAATGGAATAAGATGTAAAATACGTGTTCCTTATTACCATCAACCTTGCTCCATGATTTTACAAAACGGATAAGGGAGGGATACAATCGACACATAACACATAAAAGGCCATATCATATCAATGACAAGTAAAAGGAAGAAAAAATAAGAATTGTGAAATTTGGCATTTGTTCAGTACCATGCCCGGGATGGGAGACCAGGAGTGGGAGACCAGGAGTGGGAGACCAGGAGTGGGAGAGGAAGAGGCGTGGAAGCGCAATGGGTGGGCCATCCAATACAATAGGGATAGCAGCGGGCCAGCAAGCATCATTCAATGTCGTCATAAAGGGTATGTTAAGAGGCAGAGTGATGGAAATGTCTATCGGATGCATAGGTGGGTTCTACCCACTTGAAGACCAGTGAAATAATCTGCAGTTGTGCATTAAGGATATCAAGACGAATAAACTAAACTGTATATAAATAAATTACTGAATAATAAGTATGATTATACCAGTTGAGAGTGAAAATTGATATCAAATTGAAAATAAATAACTGGATTCTTTAATCATTTCCTTACCATGGCTGAAACTAAGTTATGTGTCAACCTGAATGGCACTCTTTCTGGGAAATCAAAAGTTTGTCCCTGAAATAAATAAATAAATAAATAAATAAATAAATAAATAAATAAATAAATAAATAAATAAATAAATAAATAAATGACGTCATTACAATTACCATAGACATCTCCCGCAGATGGTCAAGAACAAATCTTGCAACATGACAAAAATCATCCATTTGGAAATTATTCACACAAAAGGTAGCAGTCATGCAAGAGGAGGAGAGGAAAGAAATAGCATACGTAAGTAGATAAAGAGCAAACTGGGGCCGAACCAAGCTTGATAGCAACCAAACAGAATGCAGAGAAAAGGCAATAGCCAAGATAAAACAGACAATTAGAAAAAAAGTTTCAACTGCAAGCAAGTAGAAAAATATAATTCGCGAATGGATACTTTTCCTCCATAAAAGGAGCGCAAAAATTACAAATTATTTATCGGTACTTACAAGCGTATCACTTGACGCAAGAATGTTTGACTGGAGAATCGTAAATTGAACTGCAGCTCCATATTACATGAGTAAGAAACGAGGTCATTCACAAAAATTTAGTGCCGTGGGGCTAGCATGGCCGTGGGGCTAGCATGTAATTAGTAAAATGAAACATAGCGTTACTACTATTTTGAAGATGAAAATGACCTCTCTGCGAATTTTTGACCAGCAAGGTTTTACTCATTCGACAAACTTACAAATGATATCTTTTACTGAGGGAAGAGTTGCAAGCTGCTTGTAATTCCTGCCATTAGAAACAATAAGACTGTTTGCATCAAGTAGAAAATGAAGTCGAGTCGCCAAAGTCAGCCTTAGGCTATTCGCTGATCCCATTAAAGTACCGCAAAAACATGCATTTGTCTATAATAAAGATTTGTCCACCAATCAATAAATCAATCAGACATCTGGTACCTACCAGATGCAGTTCAGTCGAAAGGAAACGAGCATGAGGATACCTCTATAACGTTGATGATAAAAGTCCATAAAGTAATGCACTCTTTTAGCACATTTTACCTTGTTGAATAAACAATTAAAGTCAACATGTACACAATCGCCTGTAGTTGAATCAAACAAGATGTTTTCTCCGTGTCTGTCGCCAAGACCAAGCGTGTATCCAACCATGGACATCACGGCAGATGTGCGACAGTATGCAAGTCGCGCCATATACCTAATATGACAATTGAGAACGTAAATAGATTAAATATATAAGGAAATGATGACTGGTTCATTAAGGGTTCTGTTAAATTTAGAATGAAGGAATATGACTTGCTTACTGTCTTTATATTTAAACTGGTATTTGTTTCAAACTCTGCCTAACATGGCATTCTTAAGTGACTCGAGTACTGATGTAAGAACAACTTTAAAGCAGGGCGGGGGCATGACAATGTACCTTTGGGGTGGCTCTGAATCCCACCTTGTCATCCCTGCATAAAAAGGCGATCACAGTTACTCACAATAAAATTTAGTCAGTTAAGTCTTCAAGGTATCAACAACAGCGTTGTATATTAAATTTACTGACCAGTTTTCACATGTCACGAACCATCTTACGTTTTTTAAACACCACAACGCCTCGTATTACCCACCCCAAAAGCTGAGAAACTAATTTACTATTGTTTCAGTGGGAGTAATTTGAAGTTATGAGTCGCAGTGGTATAGTGGATAAGACGACGATCTTGCAAGCCAGCGGTTGCAAGTTCAAACCCACGTCACCACAAACAAAATACAATTGGTGCGAGAAGGTAACGGGAGGACCTTTCTCTTAAGTAGCTCACTTTCTAGTACAAGTCCCTAACCCTGGCAAGGGAATCAGCTACGCTCAGTAATAAGTATGCTACAAAAAAATTTTAGATGCATATGTGAGGTCCAGTGATTTATTGACCTTTTTCTTTTTAAGTGGTGTCCTTCGGGTGTTCAATTAATATAATCAACTGGACTAATATACCGATTCACGCATGACACAAGAGATTCAGAAACGATAAGCTTTTCTGGCAAAAGCATCAGATTTAGCGCTTTTATGTTACAATTATTCACAAATGCACAATGATCCCAATTGCTTACCATTTGGAAGGAGTTGGAAACGATCTGACAAACCACTCTTGAAATAAAGGAGGGTGCCTTCAAACAAACAAACATATAAACAAAAAAGCAGTGAATTTTATTGATACGTGGTTATTATTGTAGCTTCTCAAAGATTAATGTAGGAAAAAGGAAAGCCAGACAGTAGAGAACTCTGTGGGCGTCCAAAGAGCGACTCCCAAAAATGGGACGCCTGCTTTCCTGCCGCGGAACTGACTTATATTGGCATAAAAACTATACGAGTAAGGTGCCTCTGGCTGCACAGACAGTCCATACCTAGTTCATACAGTCAATTCACTCTTTATTACACTTACCAAAAAGCTAGAACATGATAACTGATAACTGATATATTTATATATATATATATAACTGATAACTGATATATTTATATATATATATATGTCAAGAGCTCAATCATCCATGTTTATTAAATATATATAAATTACAAGAAATAAACACT
>JANTCA010011337.1:0-27167 GCA_024741275.1 Chironex yamaguchii | reverse complement strand
TAGATAGATAGACAGACAGACAGACAGACAGACAGACAGATAGATAGATAGATAGATAGATAGATAGATAGATAGATGGCCTAAAATGTGTTTAAAATCCTATTCAAACATAACTGGAAGGCACTCATGTCATCATCTAAACTAAGTTAGAAGGAAAATGGTGGTGTTCCATTGGATAATGATAGAATTCACAATTTAATCATGCTAAATATGCATCATGTACGTGAAATTTGCCTAATTCATATTTACGTGTTATACGGTCCTCTCATTTAAAGGAAATATGTATATGGCAACTCTCCCATTCTCCAGGAAAATTGTTTATAATGCATTATATTTCTCCAGGCATGCACAGAAAATAGAAATTAGAATGAACAATTACCCACATGTTAGTTATCCTACAAAATGGAAATTGTATATACTA
The DNA here is from genome assembly GCA_024741275.1 of Chironex yamaguchii. Lineage (NCBI taxonomy): Eukaryota > Metazoa > Cnidaria > Cubozoa > Chirodropida > Chirodropidae > Chironex > Chironex yamaguchii. The sequence continues at coordinate 26,746 of JANTCA010011337.1, read as the reverse complement.
AATCAAAAATAAAGGCTAAGGTATGATTTTTAACTTACTTTATGAACAAAATCTCCACTCTTTGAGACAGTTTTTAGCAAATGACCAAGGGCATGATCTGGACTTGACCTTGCTACATGGTATAAGACAATAATAACTAACAGTGATAAGATACTACAGTAATCAATCAGAAAGTGCTTTGGAAACTGCTGTGGCAGGTAAAGGAGGAAAATTAATTATTCAAGTAATTAAGTTATTATTAAAGCTCATAATTATTAGAATCACAAAAGGAACAAGAGCTATTATGGATGTGTCATAATAATGAGTACAATAGCGGTAACAGAATTTGTCATTTACAGCTCTACTACTTATGATGATACGATGATAATCATAATGAGGAAAAATTTGGGAACTATTGTTATGCTGATAAAAATGACTGTGATGTTGATGACAACAACAATGATGATCATCATGGCAATGTCAATGATGGTAATGGTCATTATAATCATATCACATCTTGTAGGGGTAAATAGAATCTAGACCCTTTCTGTAGATATTTAAGGGAATGATTGAGAAATTAAAGGGTGATTGATCAACACTTAAATCAGATGATCATTTGGGTTTTCTTGCCCCTTGCAAAATTGCATCTTGCCCACTAAAATCAGGGTACTACAGTGTACATGTTGTCTTGTCTGTACATTCTCAGTTTATGTAAATAGCCATGGAGGTCCACGACAATATCACGACAATACATTAGCATATATTCAAGGTTTATTGCACTGGTTGTCTGATGTATCAGAGCTTTGAATTCCCTAGCAACTGTAATCCGTACCAAAAGTCTCAGCTTCAAAAGTAAGGCAGTTGACCTAGGTCTAGGCATGTGCATGAAGGCTGCATAAGAGGCAAAAAACCACACAATATATACTGTGGTACATGTGCATGAAAGTTGTTGTATGAAGGTATTTCATGATATATAGGGACACCTCCATAAGAATATAAATATCTCATTAGATTTTTTACTCAAGGAAGCTACTTTTAGGAGAACTTTCTGCAAACTATATATCTCTTTGTTAGAATATTTCTCATACATGTCCTTGACATGTCATGAAATGCCATGTTTTTATCAGCAGAAGCCTGATACAATGGTAAGACAGCCTGTTGACATGTTTCTGCACAATATGCCCCATAAACGTAATCAGTGGGTCATGAATCTGCAAAGAAAAAGCACAGTGAGTGCACACAGGTGACCATCATTCCATGCTAGAGTACATTTATGTCAATAATGGACACATTAGTAGTTATCCTTATAAAAAGGGATAGTAAGATAAAACTAGATGATGACAAATTAGTTAGCTATTGACTTTTAGAAAAAGCAATGTATATAGAAAACAAAGATGGTTCCAATGTTATTTCATGAACTGTTTTAGCATGCATACATAAAAACATTCGTGGGAATTCCCCGGAGGAGTGGTTCGCAGGAGGAAACATAACGTCCATCTTTACATTTATGTGCCTAAGAAACACTCTTGCCATCAATTACATGTGATAGAAGTTAGTTGAATGCTCCTCTGATTTTTGTCGTTCTGTCTAACAGACTGAAAACAGTTGGTTTTGCACTATCTTGGAGATATGGCTGCTAAAGTAATTGATATTCAGCCTTGTTACAGTTCTGAAAGATCAACAAGATTTCAAAATTGCTTGGAACATTTTACACCATGAATGAGATATCCTTGCTCAGGTGACACTGTGTGGTATTTACCACTGTATCATAATTGAAATTGTTTGCCAAGGTTCAGAAATTTACCACTATTAAGTGGTTATCAAGTCATGTTATTTTGTGGTTTAAACCTTCTTTTTTGAGATGATCAGTACTAGTTAGGCTTTTATAGGACTTCATGCATCGTGTAATAAATGCATGAACTAATGATCTACTGTTACTTTGATACAACCTGCTTGGTGTCTTAAATCAAGTATATGATGCCATTTGCTGCTCCGAGATTTTCTTTTGTTGCTTATCTATATTTACAGCAAATCTTCACAGTCTTTATGAAATTAACAAAATGGTCAATAATCATCATAATATTAAAATATGGCTAATACAATAAATGAAGATGATAACAATGGCAAGAAAGATTATGATAACAATAATCACAAAAACTTCATCTCAAAATTTCCCATACTTGGAAGCCTATCGTCATATGGATCTGGATCGAGATTTGCATATGCCTCCATTTCCTTCTCAAACAATTCAGCCATACTGTATTCAAAAGAAAATATGATCATGCTATGAACACAAAAATATGTCAAAAACAACCAAACCAATTTAAAACATTACCAAAGTGATGCCAAACAAATCATTATGAAAGATACAGACTCCACATCTGAAGGCATACAATGATCGACTTGGATTAAAAAAGCATCTCATTAAGCACATGTTGCTTTACACGTAAATACCTAACACCTGACACATTAGCCAAAGTAATAATTCAACCCTTCATTCTTTACCCCTATAAACATGTTATGATAAATTATTTATTTACTTATTATCAACACATACAATTTAAAATTAAAAATAATGCTCTTTGGTTGATTTTAACCCACAAGCATAGAAGCGACCTTCAAATTACAGATCTAGTACACTTGACCATGTAAGTGAGTTATTGTACATAAGTAGCTTTTGCAAGATTTAACAAAAATGTGTATATGCATGCAACTTTACCTTTGCAGTGTTTGTGTAGGTTTTTCTCCCTGTTCGTCCTGCTCTTTCCATTTTTCAAGAAGGGCATTTAAAGTGGCAGCAGATTCAATAGCAGCCATTTCTTGCACAGGCACTGGTCCCTGATAAAATACAGAAATCAATTTTTTAAACTAAATATTTTGCAGAATGTCAAAGTCAAAATTTCAAAACAACCAGATTATGAATATTTTTGCTATTATTCGAATCATATGCATATGCTTCTAAAACTAGTGCAACTATTGACTTTCATATTTATTGCCTTCAAAATAATACCTCTTGTCTACAAACAGAATCACCAAATCCAAGGTTCACATTTTAATAGTCCTGACAACTATGCCACTCACAATGCAACTATTGGTACTCCACAGGAATAAAGAACTAAAAGATTGCTTCAATGATTGAAGATACAAAGCACAATCCAAAACATGTTAATCCATGAGGTGGTCCTTGCCTTGTGTGGAACTGCCACATACTCCACTTTAAAACATTTTGTGTACCTGAATATCTGAAACTGTATCTGAATAAGTAGCCAAGTTAAATTCTATTGCAGCTGAATGTAGTTATGGCAACCAACTAGAGAATAATCTTTGTGACTGGATCAGTGTTTGCAAAGGGAAGATACAGAATTGTCTAATGGAATTAGTCCAGAAAGATACCTAAAGCTATAAAATGGGCCTTGAGACGGCACTAGCATTGGATGCCACTCAAAAGAACCTCAAAGAGCTAGGGCCATTTAAACTTCTTGGCCAAGTGTTCAGCAAGTCACATCCGGAAAACTGACCACCAGGAAGAGCAAACACAAGTCATCATCTAAGTCTCACACTCATCACCAATTGCTCAAGCATCATGTGATCAATGAACAGATCACATTTGAACAGAACAGCTTTGCTTCTTCAAGTGAAGGAAGTTACCATATGCTATTCAGGACAGTGTAGCTGAGCCTGATCGACGCCAGAGCATAGGTATCATTGAGCCTGTATGACTGGGCTGAATCATTGGTTCCAGTTGTCTAAGCTGATGGCGAGTCCATATGCTTGAGTGGAGACTACAAGCCTGCTGTAAACAAGGTTGCCAAAACAGACAACCACCAAATACCGGGAGTCAAGGGTCTGCCAAGTTGTCTGGTGGCAAGGTATTCAGCAATTTGGATCTCTCTAAGACAAACTGCATGAAGATTTTCATAAGTACACTAGAGTAAACACAACAAAAGGACTTTTCCCTTTCTGTTTGGTATTTCATCTAGCCTTGGAATTTCCCAGTGGGACAATTGTTGGGAGACTTACCTGGTGTTTCTTGCTATCTCAATGACATAACTGTGTCAGCAGCATCAGAGAATGAATATCTGGTTCTGCTGTAGAAAGTGCTCAAGTGTCTACTTGCAAATGGGCTTCTCTTTAAGAAAAGTGACATACTTGGGGCACACACTTGATGCTATTGGCTTCCATCCACTTGACATAAAGTGGAAGCAGCACTCCAAGCTCCATGCTCAACAAATCTGCAAGAACTACCCTATCTTGGCTTGCTCAACTACTATGGTTGTTTCCTGTCAGGATTAGCTACTATGTTAGCACTTCTGAGCTACCTTGTGAAGAAGAGCCATACAGGTGGGGCAACAAACAACAAAAGGCATTCTTCAAAAGTAAGAAACTACGAAAATTACATCGAGTTCTAATCCACTACCAACCTTGGAAACCAATCATTCTCTCTTGTGATGCAACACCATATAGTGTTAGGGCTGTGCTGTCACATGCCATGAGGGACAAGCCAGTGGCATTTGTTTCATGATCACTGGCCAATGCAGAGAGGAAGTACTCACAGTGAGACAAAGAGGGCTTGGCAGTGACATATGTAGTTAGGAAATTGTACCAATATGTGGGGGTGTTCTTTCCACATTTACGCTAATCACAAGCCATTGCTTGCATTGTTGGGACAAGGGATGCCAGTACGTACCATGGTATCTCCACAAGTCACAAGCTGGAGTCTGCTACTGGGAGCTTATGACTATGATCTGCTGCAACAAGCTGTTACATCTAATGGCAATCCAATGCTCTCAGCAGGTTGCCATTGAGGAACACTGATGATCTATCACAGCTACCAGGAGAAATATTGCTTAAGCTCAACCATCTTGCACAGAACACAGCCATATCAGCCATCATCATTATCATCATCATCATATTCATTTTAACATCCATTTTACATGCTTGCAATTGTTGGACGGTTTTATAAAATTGACTTCCAGGCCAGTCTATATTTTGCCAGGTTTCTCGTCACATCTTTCTGCTTCAAGTCTGATTTAAATACTTCATCTCATGTTTTCCTAGGTCTTCCTTTCACAGCAGCACCTTCCAGCCTCATGGCTCTGCACTTTTTCACCCAATCATCATCATCTTTCCTCTCCAAATGAGCAAACAGCAAAGTCTTCTTTTCTGCATGCACTCACTGATGCTATCCAACTTTAATAGTTTCCTGAGATCACTGGAGCTTACTTTGTCTTTCAGAGTTACATGGCACATCCACCTGATCATCCTCATGTCATTTCTTTCCATGCATCTCAGATCTTCTCCTTTAACCGTCCAGGTTTCACTGCCATAAATCATAACACTCTGGACACATGCCTGATAGACTCTGCCTTTGGTGGGTGATGATAGAACTCGGTTGGTTAGCAGTGGCAAAAGGTCTCGGAACTTACTCCATCCACACCTCAACCTTGCAGTAACACTTGCATCAGCCCCTCCACTTACATTTGTGGTGTTTCCAAGGTAGCAGAATGTCTTCACCACTTCAACATCTTCACCAACCAGATGAAATGAAACAAGAAACTCAGAAAGATCAAACACTACCAAAAGTTCTCCAAATCCTGAGTAAAGGGTGGTATGATGACATTCAAGTTGAACCTTGCTAATAAGCCTTATGCAAATAAGAGGCTTGAACTGAGCTTAGAGGATGGATGTTTTCTCTGGGGCAATCATGCTGTTATGCTGCCACAGTATCAGAAGTGTGTACTTCAGGAGTTACACACTGCACATCCTGGAATCACCAAGATTAAGGCTTTGGCCTGAAATTATGTTTCATGGCCACACGAAGACAAGGACTTCGAGTCTATAGTATGTGAATGTTCAAGCTGTGCTGCTGTAAAAAATCTTCCTGCTAAGGCACCTCTACATCCATGGAAATGACCAGAGAAACCACGGGATCTGATGCATATTGACTTTGCAAGACCATACATTCCTAGTGTTAATTGATGATATTGAAAATGGATCAAATGCCACAATAGATGATATTGAAAATGGATCAAATGCCATAATTGATGATATTGAAAATGGATCAAATGCCATATCATGAGTGATACATCATCAAGCAGCACTATCCAGAAGCTGCTGGAAGTATTTTCTACTTACATACTACCATGCATAATGGTAAGTGACAATGGTCCTTAATTTACAAGTGAAGAGTTCACAAAATTGCCAAGGCAAATGGTATTTATCATCTCACTGTGAGTCCATACTGTCCAGTCTCCAAAGGTCTCGCTGATCAAAGTGTGCAATTGGTAAAAACAAGACTCAAGAAGTTGGATGGCAGCCACGGATGACCATTCAGGAATCCAATTCTTCATGATGCATGGAGGCTAACCCACCTTCACCTTCGTCTGACCTTACTACACAAACTACAAGGCTTGCCAAGGAAGGCTTGCCTGTTTAATGAAGCAAAAGACATCTGAAAAGGCCCAGCAGATGTGGGGGGCATAATAATCACCTCTGTATATGAAGAGAGTGCTAGTAACCTATGACTCTACACTTTGTAGTTGTTGCACACTTTTTGAAAATTTTATTTCTGGTGCACTATCATCTTTGGCTTGTACAGCTAACCAAAACTTGTATCGTTCAACAATCAAAATCAGAGATGCCTTGAAGTGATCCTTGAGCTGCTGGATGTGTTCCTCGTATGACTTACTACTAAGTGGATCTGGACTACATAAATTTTTATCAATTTGTACCTCTCTGTACTTAAGGCAGGAGATTTTGAGTGATCTAGTTCACCTTTAACTATGCTTGCAAGAGATCAGAGAAGTCACTGAAGTTAAGTAGCCAGGAATTGTTGGAAACAACACTTCCAATGACGTTCAATGTGAAGAAACCACCTCATGGCTAATGTTATGTACTATGCCTAATACCCTGGAGAAACATCTGGCATCAAAGTTCCAGAAAATTGGCAGAAAGCACTCTTGCTTGCTAGTTGTTCATTGTCTTTTTCACAGAAGGTTAACGTACATGTATATAAATATAACTGCATAACATTTAATTACAGAACCTTCCATTTCACGAGGTAGACTGCTGAATCACAACTGATAACAAGATCTAATGCTACTAATCATGATCATGCAATTTGTACTACAAAATATCTGCTAGAATGGTTAGATTAGTTCCTGGGCTGCAGGAGTATGATTACAAAGTGATAAATTGTCATGCTAACATAGTGGATCCCTTGACTAGGTTAAATCAGAATCCTTAAGATCAGAATGTAGAGCAGGTTGATAAAGTACAGTGTATAGATGAGTTTGGCATACTTGCAGCACTGTCAATGCACAAGATAGAAGTGCATTGAGAGTAGGATGAAGAGCTAGCAGTAGTATGAGAGTACAACTGGACAAAATACAAGTTGCCACACTTCTCAGCTGCAAAGCATAAGCTATCTTGTCAGAGGAAACACCATTATTATCCCTGCATCCCTGAAAAAGAAAGCAGTGGACCTAGCACATCAAGAACAGCAAGGGATAGTAAATGCAAGAAGGAGACTCTGAGGGTATGGTGGCCAAAGTCCTATTTTGATGCTGAACTACACAATTCAGCAGTTGTCAACTTTATCAAGGTCAAGCTACACCACCAGAGGCACTAGCAATATCAGGAATTATACGCATGACATGCCAAGACCCGCCTTTGGACTTACTGGAATGATGCCCAGATGGCACCAACTTAATTAACAATAACAGCCTATTACAGTAGATATCAAGAAGATAAACTGAAACAGTGAACCCTTTCTTGTGTTTGAGATCCTTTTCTCATTAAAAGAGACACACAACAGACCACCATTAAAGCATACTCAAACAGAAGTAGTATTTTTCATGTTAACTCCTTGCTACTTAAGATCTTTAGGAACAGCCTACCCAAGACATTGTGTAATGATGACAGCTATTTTTACTACTTTGAATAACTCGAATGCTGTATAAACAAGACCAGACGTAAGCCTAGTGTCCTTGTGTAAGAAGAGTGAAGGTCTGCAATGTTTGCAATAGTCTTTAAGATGCAACAGAGTGGATATGATTTACCTAATCTAAGTGTGTTAATTACTCAAGTAACATTTTTGCTTTAAAGCATTCGTCTATGTTATATATTTAAGTGTCCACAGAAATGTTATAAAATGAACATAAATATCACTTAAATAAACTGGGAGGAAACGGCACGTGCTCAAGTCTTCAGGCACACAGGGAACCTCGACTTCCATTAACTTTCCGACAAGATAACAATATCGCTGTATATACCATATGTGTACTCAAAGATATAGAAACATATTTGTTAGAAGTTGTGCACTTGACAGAAGTTACTCCGTACTCTGAAAATAAATGTAGGCTTACTATCATTACAACACATAATGTGTATATAAGACATATGATAGATATATTGGCCCAATCGTGATGCAACACAGAGAAACCTGTCATATAGTACTCTCTTCAATACTGTGGGGGCTGTATACATGTGTTTGCGTTAGAGTAAATTTAACGGGATTTATTATTTAAGTTCAAAACTTTACCTCTTCAATATTTAAAAGTTACACAATCGCAAGATACTCATGCCTTTAAAAATTCAAAGGCGTCTCTGATCAGGATGGACCTCTTCTACGGCAAAGGCTTTAGATATTACCACTTTGACAGCTCTTCACATAGTTAACACTTTGACATTGCCTTGTTGCCGAATAAACAACAAAAACCGATATTATTACACGAGTAATTGGCATCTACTCACCTTGTTTAAATAGAAATAGTGGCAACGTTGGTTTCCCTTTTGATCTAGACTCGTTTTCAGGATCTCAAAACTGAATGGAGATTTATATCTTAGAGTTACTAAGGGCTAGTAACTCTAAGATATAGAATAACAAATTGCATGCACCGATACTACAGTACTTTTGTATATTCTAAGCAAGTATTGGCCAAAAATTAATGCCATGGGGACATGCTGACGACATATGATTCTGGGCAAAAAGCCTGAGGCAAAATGTTACTGTAGGAGAGAAAGGAGCCCGTTTTACTTAAAGCACATTTACTGATTACTCAGTCACACAACATAAACTTAATTCCACTATGACAATCATTTCAAAAATAGTTGCAGTTCACTATTCTCTCCATCTTTTCACGCCAGATATTTGTTGCGCAATAATGCCTTACAATTTTTGTAAACGATACTGAAATGTGATCCACTTGTAAAACGCCGGTGGTTTTCTAGTTGGAGTCCCTCAATGAATTATTTTAGATTAAGAATGGTCCAGATACCATCAAAGCTATATGCTTAACTTAAGAAAATTGTTCTCCTTGTTACTAAATTTGCTATTATTCAGAGGGGCCAGAGCAATTTTTTGAGCAGAGGGGTATTGTGGAGAGACTACAAACTCCCAGTGGAAATTAAAGGGGCGCTATAACCCTCCAATTGAATGTCCGAGATAAAACCCTGGACCTTTGAACTTTGCAAAACAACTTTATTCTTACATTTCTGATACGCCAAGAAATGTAATGCTGTTTAATGACAATTAAGTTGGGAAAATGATAGAGAATGCCACAAAACGTATTACCGTAGTTAATAGAGTCGTACTTTGGACAACTCACCTAGGCGTACTTCCAATGAGGCCCATAGCGTTGTATTCTACTAATAAATATGATATAGAATCGTCATGTAGAACACTCAGTATAAAAAAAACTGAACAGTAACACAGCTATTGTAATGGTTGTCGACTTAATTTCATTTGATAAAAACGGAAAGCAAAAAATTCAACTATTTGACATTTCATTTAGGGTTCCTTATCAATGGCAACTCCTATTACCGAGGAAGATGCGAAAGAATGGGCCAACAAAACCCCAACAGTTATATTCGCTTTCAAACAGGCGCTTATTCCAAGGGAGTGCTTATTTCAAGGGAGCGCTTATTTGAGGATTTTCGGTATTTCATTATGGGCAACGAACCAACGTTAATTTTGACTTGTTATTTCGTTTTCACGCCAAAACATATAACATGGATGTTTCCTTAATATCCGAATTCACATCAATTGTATTATCAAACAACGATTACAATTTCGATTGATTGTTCGATTAACTGCAAGATGGAGTAAGGCTCGTAAGGATCCCTTTCAAGTTCTGGTCATGCGTTATTTTTTAACATTCAATAAAGATACGCGTGTACTAGATTACTTTGTCTCCATTTCATCAAACGTTACCATTATTGATGAAATAGTTTCAATTTAATGCTCACCCCATTGACTATTAGATACTTATTTCAAAGAGGATTGTTATCATGGTTCTGATAACGACAGAAAAATCATATACAAAGTATCACAAGTTTTGATTCGTCTTTGCTGTAAGGTAAAATGCATTACTGCAAGTCGAAGTAATTTATGCAATGGGTGCCACTAATGTCTTAGCCTGCATAATTCTTTGCTTTTGTACTATTATTTTTTCCTTTTTACGTTTATTTTTTCTTGTTTTTTGGGTTTTTTTCCTTTTTCACCATTATCATAGCAAAAACTCAAAAATGGAAACTTAATTTTATCCTGAGGATGAGTTCTTGAACAATGTGGCATTCAACAATATCTGCGAGAGATTGAGGTGATCATACTTAAGGGTCCGATTTTTCTTTAAAGTAAAGCATAAAATGTAGACTATCGACACAAGCCTTGTGGATTTGTCTTGCATACTACATAAATCGATTCCACCTACGTCATACATGGGTCTTAACACAACAGAATGAAAGGAATAACTTGCCCCTTACATGTGATATCATTGGGTCTGCTGATTAAATGGTTAGTAGATTAAATTTGTTAATTCTTGTTTTCTTGAACTATAATGTCCATCCAAACCTTGTTGATCAGCAAGACTGCGCAGCTCTGTCATGTTTAGTCTTCGAAGATGTGCCATATTAAATAGTAAATATATTTATTTAGGTTAAAATCAGAGGATGTTAACTATACAGAATATTTACTATTAAACATGACACATCTTTCCTGGAACAACGCCCACCTGTTCATGCATCATTTTAACATTCCTCTTCTTCTACGTCTTATATAAACTCACATTGTAGCTTTACATGCTCTTTCTTTACTATTCTACACACCCTTCAAATCTTACAATTTCTAATATCATCCATTTCTTCTTTCTGCACATTTAATATAAGCTGCTTGTGGTGTCTTCTACTCTCATCACATTGGCTATATCGTTCTTCAACTTTCCGACAAAACAGCTTTTCCATTTGCATTCTCTATCATAGCTTTTCACTGAAGTCTAGGTTCAACCTTGCCATGCTGTAGCTTCATCAGGTTTATTGATACTTCGCCTATCACATTGTGCTTTGGATATTTCCTTACTCTTTTTATAGCATTTCAAAGCGGTCGTTAATCTCTTGTTTCTTGAAGTGTCTCCAGGACTCCTCCAAGTATACAAGTTTCTTATGTGTTTGAACCAAGTGTTTGAGATTATGAGTTGTTTTGTTGTATACCATTCAACCAACATTCCACCACTTTCATTCCGCTAACTTAGAACAGAGCCCTACTGATCGGTTATCTTTGCCCGTGCCTTGGCAAGTTTGAATCAACATCAATGGGCTAAATCCCAAATTAAATGCAGTATCTAGAAATTACTTGTCTTCTGCAGTTCCTCAGCTACCTCATGTAACGAAAGAAATACTGTGGATGCATGCTTCAAGTGTTGTGGGTTTACAGAAAAAAACAGGAAGTGTTTGTCATTTGTGTTAAACTTTGGTCGTCAAGTTGTCTCAAGTGGTGGTTTCAAAGCCATTTACCTCACGAACACCAACAGCAGGAAAATTCTTCCTTCAAGTAAGATATGTAGAAAATTACCAAAGAGGGCCGTCGTGGTTTCTTAATATATCCACATTTATGCCATCTGCAAGGAAAAGGGAGGGGAGAACAACGAATTGAGGATATTTTTAGATGTCGTGAGAGGGGTTGCTTCATTTTTAAACGTCCCCTATGATTTCCGGTTGATAAACAACTTCAATTGGTATACGAAATTAAATTGTTAAATCAAATATTTGTTTCTTATCTAAATTAGGTACTTAGATTGGCCGTTGTGATTGTGGGTGGAGAAGCAGCGGTCATGCAAAATTAAGACGTCTGGATGTTGGTGGGGTCATGAATTTAAGACATTCCGGCAATGACGGAGGGGCGGGGAGGGGTGGTCGCTAAACAAGACGACGATCTTGCCAGAGCTTGTAAGTATGAATCCACGTCATGACAGATTACACGACCTTTACCGAGAGCAGGTACCGGAAGCCAACTCTCGTAAGAAGCTCGCATTATTGTAAATTCCCTAATTTAGGGGTCTGGTATGCGAATCAGCTATGCTCAGTGACGAGTACACACTTAAAAATCCTAAGCAGTCGCTATCTCGTTTTCTCTTACATGCTTATGTCATACAGCGAAGTAGCAGGCTTGGATAAATTCTGCGTCTACGAGCCACTTAAGCTTACAGACACGTTTCAAAGCATCGCTCTAACAGAATAAGGAATATCATGCATCATATGTGTTTGTTTTCAACGCTAAAAATAGATGCATTCCCATACTTCCCTCATTTTAACAATTTCAAGATAGCGTACAACAACGAGAATAAATAAAAAAGCATCATATCACGTTTTGTACTCATTTTGTTTTTCTTGTTACTCGATAGAGGCACACTAGTATAAATAAAGTGCTTTCTAGTAAAATTAAATACAAAGAGCGTTATGACAAATATAAAGGAATACCAACCAAAAACAGAGGCGTTGTTCTATCACGTCTCTCAATCATGATTGTAACGTGACAGCCTGAATTTTTGAGCAATGGTCTCCACGTGAACAAAACGGGGCATTGAGTAAATTCACACCAAATGGCTACCTCTTGTTAACGTATGTCACGAGCTACCGTGCTTTCTCGTCCCTCTTAAAAAGCCACGCCTGTACTAGTAGTAGCCTCTCTCTGATCATTTTCCTTTGAACATCGATTAGCAAAGTCTTGTTTTTGTAACATATCGTACACCGACGCTTTTAAATACTTTTTATCATTAAGAACCATCCATGTATATAAAAAGCGGGCTTTATGTAGAACACCAGATACAAAGTTATCACACGATGACTTATTCAAAAACTACAAAAAAAGTGCATATCTGCTTTGAAATTCGGAGGACAGACTCCTACCTAGGGCTTCATAAAATGAAGATGATTATACGATACTTAACTGCCAAGGACATGGAATATACGGTCATGCACTTAAGGACGTAGCTACAAACGTTTTACAGTGGATGAGGGTGTTAACGTTAGCTCTGCCGTGTGATGTGTAATGCGCACTCATACACTCTAGAGAAATTTTCAAGAGTAGTTTGCTTAACAAAAATCTCGTAAAGCACTTTCGTCAACATTAAAGATTTCACTAGTACCATAATACAACAAATCACTAAAACAATCTACGAATTTTTTATGGATGCCTTTAAATTCTTATTGCGCTGCAAAGACAGCAGAGAGAATGATCCACGAGTTGTTCGTGACGCTCTGAAATTGACTCGTTTGACAAATCCCAAAGCCATCGCTTCCTAATTCCAAACTACCAGTCAGTCGGTTGGCAGACATTTACAGTAGTCCAACGGCCACTACAATATCGACCTGATCACCTTACCTAACCACAAACGATTAGCTGGCACACACTGTGTAACTTAGAAGATCATGATAGCGTGTCCCCTCACAATCCCCACGCTCTTACGCGCACACAGTAGCCACGCTCGTGCATGCATTGCACCAACCGATGTCTGTTCTACGCTGCTTTTTCGACACATTCAAAAATAACACGTGCGCAGCCGGTAATACCTGGGTACAATCATATAGCTCATAACAAAAATATTATGCTGAAATTATAAACTATGTGAAATAGCAAAGTCAAGATAAGATAAGGTCAAGCTGAGATGATGAGCTGGTGTAAATGTGATTACTTAAGAGCATTTTAGTGAGCCATCGGGCGCAATACTGAACTCCTAACAAGTTGTCGGAAAATATCTTAATGTTATATAAATGAACATCAAAACCGGACAGTACAGTTTCATTCCCCTCATTACAGAGACGAATTCGTCAAACGTCAACCTAAGCATAGTATTTATCAACTACCATGAATTTAATCCATTTAAAAAGCAAAACATCACGATACGCTTTGAATCGATTTACGCAGTTTCTGAAAGGCAAACTGTATCTTGCTCTTTTCTCAAAGTATGGGAATCTTCATTGACTGATTGAGGTGTACTCAATAGGCAATCTCGACTCTCCACTCTGCATTACCTACACAGCGGGGTTGGGTACCCACCTTCCGTTTGGTATGACAGAGAACCAGTCGTGCCCCGAGAATGCCCAGGGCCCGCGTGCAGATGCCAAGACCGCTGTTGACTTTCCCAAGCATTATTTCGCCGACCAAGAATGGAACGCAACCTGATTTGGCAGATCTTCGGCTCTCACAAAGATCATGTCCAGGGAAGAATCGAACCAAGGTCTGTAGTATTACAGTCAGCTGTGCCAAACACAGAGCAGTCAACTGATTGCAAACCGAAAAGTGCGAACCAAACCTTTCCTTTGAGTTTCCATGTGACCACACGTGATTATTCGCGGTTGGAATTACAAAGAGTGTTTATTAAGGTGATGAAGTCAAGCCACGACCCTCAGATCCAAATTATTCAAATTTAAGGTCATGTAAATTAATCACTCAATCATCTACGCCGTAACTATAGTTAAGAAATACGAAAGACAGTCTTCACATATAATCCACTTTGTACTCTCGTTTGTTCTGGACTGACGCTAGTGTGGATCACTTACTTTCCCAAATAGCAAGCATTCCTGTTTGCCTTTTTTATTTTTTCAACATTTTTACGCTCATTTCTTTATTGTAAAAATTGTCAAAAATTAGAGACACAGTCAATGGATCCTGTGTGTAAGTACTAAAAAGCTATTAGTAATAGGAATTAGCTTACACATGACTATACATTTTCATTCTTTAAGACGAAAACATGTCTGTTGTAGGTGCAAGTCGGAAAGAATAAGGAGACATCAACAAAAGTAAACAACCTAATAGAATACTAGATAAATAAAGCCAAGCTAATGCAATAAAATTCAAAACGTATATACCTTAGAGGATTAAGTAACGCGAGAAACAAATTAATAGTAGAGGTAGCAACAGTAGTCGTAGTGGTGGTGATAGTATTGTAGTAGTAATAGTAGTAATAGTAATAGTAGTAGTAGTAGTAATGGTAGTAGTAGTAGTAGTAGTAGTAGTAGTAGTAGTAGTAGTAGTAGCAGTGATAGTAGTAGTAGTAGTAGTAATAGTAGTAGTAATAGTAGTAGTAGTAATAGTAGCAATAGTAATAGTAGTAGCAGTAGTAGTAGTAGTAATGGTAGTAGTAGTAGTAATAGTAGTAATAGTAATAGTAGTAGTAATAGTAGTAGTAGTATGAGTAGTAGTAGTAGTTACAATTCCAAGTCAATCGTTAAAGGCATTAATTGCTCCTATATCTAACATGCCATATGTGCTACCCTCGAAACTAAATCTAGAATGAAAACGTCTAATTTGGATTTGTAGACAAACCCATACACTTGAAGTAACATTAACAAACATATCCATGATAATTATTTCACACCCTTTCTTTGCACTTAAGCGTCGGGCTGAGTGCATTTTATTGTTTTAATTTATTGCTTCGTGATTGTGGTAGACCAACGGATATTCTCAGCATTCAATCTTCGGATGATAGGCAGATAAACGTCTCGACTCATAGGAGTGACGCTGCCTTTATGAACGATCTCGCCTATAAGGAAATGAGAGTTGATGTTAATCCAAGATTTTACAGAATGAAATGAAACGACAGTTTGAACGTTAACTTCGAGAAACTCTACAGATATCAAAAACGCTTCACAATATTTTCTACACTATTACTCGCTGAAAAAAATCATTAACAGGCCAATAACAAATAAATTTCATATTTTTCATTTTGCTGCCTTTGATATTTGCATATACGACTGTTCTCAGCTCCTGGGGGATGAAAATGCACATTTTACTCCTCAAAACAAAGATACTCAAAACAGAAGGCGCTGGGTGCCTTACTTCACCAAGGGAGAAGGGGCAAGTTGAATATAAAAGTTGAATTTTCAGAAGGAAAAACAAACCTTCAGCATTGAGTATTCTTATAGCATAATGGTTGTATTTAGACCAGATAGTAAAAAATGGGTTAGAAATTTTAATCATCCTATACATATGCTATTAATTTCTGTTATGGTCTTTGTCAACTATTGGGACGTTATCATCTCAGATGGAAATTTTACGACAGTTTTTGCTTAGAACTTAGTATTTATAATAAACGTAACGCCAAAACAAGCAAAAAATGGTTTGACATCTATATTCAGTGATGGTAGAGTTCTATTCAGCTGACAAAAACACAAGTTGTTTTGCCACAAATGGAACATGCGTCCCTGGTTCCAATTGTAAAGCGGTGGATATTTTGAACTTGGGACATAAAATGGGAATGAAGAGAGAAACGTCAGTTGTTATCAGAATTTATCAGGAAACTTGGCAATGACTCACGACGAAGGATACTGCACAATCTACTTGCTATCTCCTATTACAGTTATGTTTGTTAACTTTAGTGAATTTATGTTTCAAGGTCTTGCTTCACTTTTCTTTAATACTTTGTCCTACACATGTAGCCACATTCCACAAACGTTTGCATATATTTAGCCACATTCCACAAAAGTTTGCGTATATTTAGCCACATTCCACAAAAGTTTGCGTACATTTAGCCCCATTCTGCAAAAGTTTGCGTATATTTAGCCACATTCCACAAAAGTTTGCGTATATTTAGCCACATTCCACAAAAGTTTGCGTATATTTAGCCACATTCCACAAAAGTTTGCGTGTATTTAGCCACATTCCACAAACGTTTGTGCATATCTGGCAACATTCTACAAACCTTTGCGCACATTTAGCAACATTCCACAAAAATTTGTGCATATTTAGGCTAACACTCTTCAGTTACTTACTACAATGAATGAATTTGCCGCTTTTTGATTGTTTTAAACTTTGGATAATAAGTAACAATAGAAAACACAGAAAGAGAGACATCTACCGTCTTGGGTCCTTCGGTGTTTTCCTATAAGTTGTGTGCTGAATGTTAATTAGGATCTTTCCTCGACATATAACAACCCTCTATCCGTATTTCGTTTCAATCAATCCATTTTATACAACCGAGTTAATGTAAGAACTTCGTCCTCTATATACAATTACAACCATGCTAGACCTCGATTATTGAGATGCCTTTTTACACAAAAATTTTTCACTCACGCACAGAATTCCATGCTATTTACTCTAATGACATCAGTTTATACTAATCTAAAACGCCTACTTTACTACGTCACAGACTCCATATTAGCTTGGCACATTCCAAAAAAATCCAAATCACTGATCCCTCACCCAGAGGATTCCTACACGTGTATTATTAGGCTTTACATACATACGTTTAAAATTTTAAGACCTAAGGGCGCGGCGTTGCAAATGTACTTTACTTATCCTAGTTACCAGGTAGCTAACACAGACAACATTATAAGCCTTTACTACATTGAGACACATGTTGCTTCTAAAATATTGTATACAATGTGATAGGCCTGACCCCCTTACACTGAGAGTATGTACCAATGCAAGGATGCATGAATGCTTGCCACTTCAGTATTTGTAAGTCAATCGTTGGAAATGTAATAATGTCCGATGCATTACAGAAATACCTTAAAGGTAATTACCTTCCAGAACCATCTGAACTGCTATTGCCACAGGCAGTCCAACTGTTCGTGCCATTGCACTGTAACCATTAGGATCTCCATATGCAACTAAACTCACATCTTGCTGTTCCTGAAATACGGGAAAGCCATAGACGATCAACAATAAAGCATGTCCATCGAACAACAGCACAGGGCTTGCCCATACGATAAGGCCTCCTTACAAGCAGGAGAAGTCTCCTTAAACACAACAGATACCGTCTTACACATAGCAGATAACGTATCCTTACACATAGCAGACAAGGTATCCTTAAACAAAGCAGATAACGTCTTACACACAGCAGATAAGGGCTCCTTAAACAAAGCAGATAAGGTATCCTTAAACTCAGCAGATAACGTCTTACACACAGCAGATAAGGTATCCTTTAACACAGCAGATAACGTCTCCTTACACACAGCAGATAAGGTATCCTTAAACACAGCAGATAACGTCTTACACACAGCAGATAAGGTATCCTTACACACAGCAGATAACGTCTTACACCAAACAGACGAGGTAGCCTTACACACACCAGATAACGCCTTACGCACAGCAGATAAGGTATCCTTACGCACGGCAGATAACGTCTTACACCAAACAGATAAGGTACCATTGAGAGATAAGGTCTCATTACACACAGCAGATGAGGTGTCCTTACACACAGCAGATAACGCCTTACACACAGCAAATAAGGGCTCCTTACGCACAGCAGATAACGTCTTACACACAGCAGATAAGGTACACCCAGCAGATAGGGTCTCCGAGTGCTTTCCGTTGACCCCACTTTTTTGTGTCTTGTAGCTCTAATCATGCCAGATTCTTGAAACAGTGACCTTAAATTCACGAGATTATTTACTTCTTATAGACTGGGGATTCTTGAATGATAACATATAAAAAGCAGAAAAGGTCTCCATTCTTAGTTTTCTCTCTTAGTGGCTGCACATTTTTAACCCTTATATTTACGAACATATTGAACGTACAGTATTCCACTTTATATAACCAGCTGGCAAAGAAGGATAGACCATAGCCTGCTCGTGTCTTCATGTCTCTAAGGCTCCCTTATTCAGCACCATATTGAAAGTGCGAAGGTTGTTTGCAAGGGACATCACGCGTTTTCCAGGCAAAACATGACAGAGTGATCAGTAATGGAACACTTATAAATACCTTTGGTAGCCAGAAACGTCCCATAAGCACACACTTGTGGGGGGTTACTGGACGTTTCGTTTGCCACAAGCAACACCGAATTTTAAACACCCAGGACTTTAAAGAATTAAAGATGTTTCCGTGGGATGATTCTTCCATGACAAAATTAAATAACAGGCTTAGTCTTCGTGGTATTCAATCATATCGAGGAACGAAAGTTTTAACATTTACTCTAACAAGGAGTTAGAGTAATTAAGTGAAATTAGTAAAGTAGGCCTTACTCTAAAGTAGGCCTAGACCCAGGTTTTGTAACATTGCAAGCTCAAATTGTTTGTTTATGTCAAAAGATGAAATTATAAAACATTAATTTTTAGAAATTTGGCCTGTGCGCTTTTCTCGAAAGGAAGTGGAGCTCTGGAAAAAACGTCCCGGGGAAGTTTTTGCTTAACATCAATTTTGTAGTTTCCCCTAATAAAAACAGCTCAACGTGATGCGAGCTTTATTTTTGGACCTTAAGTCTACATATCTTTCGTAAACGACGCAAACACAAACAGTTGTAATTTCAATGCTTTTTTACATATTTTGGTTTTGAAAACTGTAATTACGACCGTCAAATTTTGTATTGAACATCGAACATTTGGCTTGAAAATATTATACAACAAATACTTAAGTGTTAATTCAAAACTCTCCTGGAAAGGAAAACAATAACGCAAGTTAGAGACGTTGTAGATTAAAAAATCACTAACAGATGCTTTTCCCTTCCAAAACATTGCAAACTTAAAACTTTAAGATCTCATGCAGCATGGTAAGCTGCACCTCATCTTTCTTTGTCAAGAATAGCAGCTCACTGTAGAAAATTGGGGAAGTGTCGACAACGTGTACAATTGGCAATCAGGGTTTCTATTTCTACCAAAAATGGCATTGCTGTACCTTTAACTTAAAGCTTATAACCTACCTTTGATCCGTTTGGCCATTGTACACCAATTGTGTGACGGAGCAGGACTAAATCTCTTTCCCCAGGAGCTAAAACACAAAACAACAGTTCAAGGAGCGATTTAGTCTTCGTGCTTTCTTAAACAGAAATTTCAATAACAGTTCCCCCATAATATTGCTTCCACTAAGTTCTAGAACTACGCACATAGGATCTGAGTACGACAGTCATGCACTGTAAGCTTCGGTCTAAATTCGATAAGGTAAACAGTTACACAATGTTCATCCATAACTAGGGATAATAAGGTGCAGCGTCACAACTGTACCATGACAACCAGTTGTGTTGAGAGGGGACACAAATTCTCTGTTTATTATCACAGAATATACATAGGTACATCTATTGTTTCATATCCATGATATACCTTGACAGCAGGTCTGACATCCTCGCTCGGGATGCATAGAAGTTTTATACGTGACTGACGACCCTATATTTGTCATTAATACCCAAATGCTTACCATATGCTAACAGCTTTGTCAGATGGCTCGACAATGTGTCAATTGGTGTTCCCTGTGCTTCAATTTTCTCATCAGAAAGTAATCCTAGACTATAAACAGAAGATGAATTATCGTCAACAACAAACTTAAAAACAGCATCATGTTAACATCTGTAGAAAGCTAAGAGTACTCTTCTTTACCAGTTAATCTAGCACAGCGATTAGTCAAACGGCTTCTAGAAGTAACGGACTGCTAACGAGATGCAGCAAGGAGATGCAGCAAGGAGATGCAGCAAGGAGATGCAGCAAGGAGATGCAGCAAGGAGATGCACGAGGAAGCAGTCGATCAAAGCTATTGGTATTCACGCTACAGTGAATACTTTTGTGTAAATGAAAAGGAAGAGAATGGCAGAAATACAACAATGGAAGGCATAAAATATACAAGGCGATCGACTTTCAGTAGCTAAGGGCAGGTGTAGACAGCAAAGGAGTGAGTGAGGCAGAAGTGAAGAAAAAGATACAAGCAGGATGGAATGGATGGAGGAATAGTCGGCGACAGAAATGTGTCAGCAAAGGTGAAGGGAGAGATGTACAAAACGTGTGTAAGACTAGCCATGCTGTATGGAATGGAAACTATGAAACGGACTAAGAGGCAGGTAAAGAAACTAGAAGTCCGAGAGATGAAATGTTGATTCTTAACTCGCATAACAAAAAAGAACAAGGTGAAAAAATGAAAAGGTCAGAGAGGTAATGAGTGCTGAGAGGTATTCAAAGAAAGCAAGGGAATGGGAACTCAGGCGGTATGGCCATGTGCGGAGGGAGGAAAAAGGTATGGTGGGGCCGAGGAAACTACGAATAAACCTAGTGGAGAGGAGAAAAAGAGGCAGGCCAAAGCGGAAATTAATAGATGGGGCAAACAAAATATGAATGACCTGGGCGTGATGGAGGAGGACTTGTCTGTCAAAAGAAAAGGCAAAAAATAGTATCTGCTGTGATAAACGTAATGGATAGTCAAGTAATAGTAATGGGTAGTATAGTAACAGTGATGGATAGTATAGTAATAGTAATGGAGAGTAAAGTAATAGTAATGGATAGTATAGTAATAGTAATGGGTAGTATAGTAATAGTAATAGTAATGGAGAGTCAAGTAATAGTAATGGATAGTATAGTAGTAGTAAAGGAGAGTCAAGTAATAGCAATGGATAGTATAGTAGTAGTAAAGGAGAGTCAAGTAATAGCAATGGGTAGTATAGTAATAGCAATGGATAGCTTAGTAGTAGTAATGGACAGTATAGTAGTAGTAATGGAGAGTCAAGTAATAGTAATGGATAGTTTAATAGTAGTAATGAATAGTCAAGTAATAGCAATGGATAGTATAGTAGTAATGGACAGTATAGTAGTAGTAATGGAGAGTCAAGTAATAGTAATGGGTAGTATAGTAATAGCAATGGATAGCTTAGTAGTAGTAATGGACAGTATAGTAGTAGTAATGAAGAGTCAAGTAATAGTAATGGATAGTTTAATAGTAGTAATGGATAGTCAAGTAATAGCAATGGATAGTAAAGTAGTAGTAATGGATAGGAAAGTAGTTACAAAATCGAAACAAATTTTTATTCACATAAATGGCCGAGGGACCAAGGCGTAACAACGTAGTTCAAATCAACTATGCAGACATGGGACTACAGCAGTTGTAAACAAATTGGGAACTCTACCACCCTTTTGAAGAGGATAACGATCCATCTGCAAATTTCGACCTACAAGGCCTTAGTCATGCGACAGAATGAGGAATAACATTGGTGATACATATGAAGAGGGGGCCTGGGACCAAACAGGCACACGAGGAAACCATTAGATTAGAGACAACAACAAAGACAAGAATAGATCTATGGAAAACACACAGAAGGAAGGAAGAAGTAGAATAAAGAAAATATACATATGGATAGGAAAAGTTTGAAATCATAGACAAAATAGGAACAAGTGTGTACGTGGTTGTTAGTTGAAGTCAAAGTCTAAGTTTAAATTGCGAGGGTAGAAGGTCCCTAAAGTGTGGATACGAGATTTCTTGGCAGTGGCTTTACGGTGGCGGTCTCTAGTGTTGTGACCAACGCCTGTGCATTGCAAAGTCAGCTGTGATGTCGTGGTTGGACTGTACATGTAACGCTACAAGTATATGACGATGATTGCATACATCGCCAAAGTGTTGATAGGAGCGCTGCGACTAGAGCA
The DNA here is from genome assembly GCA_024741275.1 of Chironex yamaguchii. Classification (NCBI taxonomy): domain Eukaryota; kingdom Metazoa; phylum Cnidaria; class Cubozoa; order Chirodropida; family Chirodropidae; genus Chironex; species Chironex yamaguchii. The sequence goes on along the minus strand of JANTCA010011337.1, from coordinate 4,159 downwards.
CGTGCTTCATTCTCAAATACCGAGATAACACAAGTAATATATTTGGTAAAAAGAATAAATTATAATTTCGAGCTCTGACTACTTTTTCTTTCAGTAAAGAGAAAGTATCAATTAGACGAAAATTACATCGATTTCTTTTTCTGTTGATACGTTTTAAATTTTCTGCATGACTAAGGCTTTTTATGTCAAAAAGTCGTGGAAAGAACGAAATCTTCAAAAGGGCGGAAAAGATTCAAAAGTTCTTTACTCAATAGTTATATACTAACTCCACGGCACTATAATTTGTGAGTCACGACAACCTTACCGAAAACAGAGATAATCATTACTGGATAAAAAATGCTGGCAAATTGCGGAGATGTCGACAACTTTTGCTAACTGTTGTTTATTTTTGGTCAGATGGCTGTCATTCACGTGACGAGAAAATGACCTCCTTTTAAAAATGGCATTCCTTTGGCATAGAGAATACTTGGTTTACTCTTTTCTACTAACTTAATGTCTTTTATTATACTTCCTTCAGTTTTACTCTTTCTTCTACAATGTATGCCAAATAATACCTATTAACGAGGTTTAAGGCTTGATACGGAACTAAACAGCAGTCTATTTAACTACAGCAGCAAGGCCGCTAGTTTGTAATGGTATAAATGGGTATGGGTTATACTATCTCATACCTTTGAATACCAGCTAATGCTGCATCATTTTGTCCTATCTTGTCATGCACGACAATAGCAAGATCTCTTGTCGATAGATTGAAAGTTCCAAGAAGACTGTTGGTAAGTTTTCTCTAAAATCGATCAATCAATTAACCAAGCAATATATCCATCAAATTAACCAAACATTCGATTACTCAAATCACTCACTCACTCACTCACTCAATCAATCAATCAATCAATCAATCAATCAATCAATCAATCAATCAATCAAATCAATCAATCAATCAAATTTACCAACGGCTTTTTCTTTAATACAAGTAATTACTGCTATGCTTCTAATCTAATAAACGCCCATCCTACCAAGGGGCGTTTATTGGAGTATGGACATTTAATAGAACCTAGGCGTTTTGTTTGAGAAAATACGGTTGATCATACGATAATGTAAAAACATACTTGAAAATTAGCAGTAGAGAAAGGGTGGCTTCCGTCCAAATTTCAAAGTGACTCTTTTTCTCAATATTAATTAGACGAGGGGGATCTAACCATGTCAACCTTGAACATTAATACACACGTATTTAAAATCAATACACGTACATGTGCGGCAAATTAAGTGTAGCTGATTCTTAACATTCCCTTGCCAGTACTTTATGCGTAAGTGGGAGAACAACTCTCAGCATCTTGCACGTAAGATGTTTGTCTTATCCACCAAATTTATGACTCATTGCCACAATAACAAGAGAATACTTTATTTGATTTACAGAACGATAGTAACTTTGAATTTAGTCGCTTTTCAATATGGCCGCCAATTGCGTTACCCGACGTCTATTGTTCTCAAAATGAGTCAGATATCTAGCCCTTACAACGTCTACAACATTGCATCCACCACTTACCCAGCTTGTTTGTTTCCCTGCTTTGAAGTCGGAACTTGGTTGCTCACTAAACATGCCAAGCTTCAACATTGCATGGCAAACACTGGCGAATCCCTAATAATACAAAACACGAATTAAATAAACAATAAACAATTAAAGAAGGTATAGATTTTTACCCATGGATACAAATAAGTCCAAAAGCAGAAAAAATGTCGAGCAATAACTATATCCTAAGTTTCAGTCCCTGACCCTGGTCCATGGTGAACACCAAAGAGCTGAACGAATATTTTTTATAGACAGGAGCTTTATCATGACATGGTTTGTATGCTTTTTTATAAGGTACGTTTCCAGAGGCCCACCACTCGCTTTGCGAAAAGAACATAAAATACCCTAGGGTTACTCAGTTCATGTTGTAAATAACTATTGCTCTTTATGCTGATGTCACCTGCACCTGACAATCACCTGACATTCATGTCCGAATTTGTTTTGTTGTTATTGCTGATGTCATCAGGTCCTTTAGATCAAGTTAAAGTGAAGGCAGAAAGAAAATAATATTAAGTTCTGTGGCTCCTGTGACCTTCACCATGAGCCCATAGCCTGGTACTCACTTGACAATAAGATTACCACGATAACGATTAGGTGCAATCATGCTGATCCACAGTGAGTACATCAAATGTAATCGTGATAATCTCACCATGATTTTCGTGAAAGGCTATCAACATGTTTTGACATCCTTTAGCGATAATCGTGATCCCATGACGTCAAACCCTTTGTTCAAAAGCATCTGAAGACTATATGAAGCAAAGGAAGTGTCTGAGGCAGAGGGAATTCGGCAAAATCGTCATTTCAGAGATTTGGTGCACTTTTTGTACGAAAACAAATAGCATTGTGCCTTCAAAATGGAGAATGAAAGCTTTCAATTTGAGGAGAAGATTTCTGAAGCTGTTAGAAAATTTCTTTGTCTATCGGACAAAACTAAAGGTCACTACAAAGATAAACACGTAGTCAACTATGCCTAGAGGAAGCTTGTAAACAGCACTGATCATTGCAAGGAGTGTTTCATTCCCAAGAAAAGCCATTTTGAATGCATGATTAACGTGATTGATAGTGAGTACATGATTAGCTCAACTCCCTACTGTCAACAAAAATTTAATCATGATAATCGTAATCATGGAAATATGATAATCACCAAGTGGGTACCAGGCTTATGACCTTCATACAAATTTGATTTAGATATTGTCAAGATGTACCTGCATACAAAGAATGATGTTTCTAGGTCAAGTCATTTAAATGTTTTGCCTGAACAGAAAGAAACTTTCACTGTCACATACATCGAGACAAATAAAGACATACATGCACATCCAGACATGACTGAAAACATGGCCTCCCTGCATACGCTGGCCTTCTGTTGCACGAGAAAAACTTATAAACGGTTTAGAAAGTGATTAAATGTTACCAAACGTTATCAAAAATGGGGTTTTGATGGCAGCAACTCGTACCACTGCAAAAACAACACCAGTACCGGCACCAACCACAGAATATTATAGCACTAACAAGTAAGAGTTCGTCCCAACACCCAAGTTACACATCACATAACAGCAAACAGCAAAAATGGTCAACTCATACTTATAAGACCTAAATTATGACTACGTATATTTTCTTAGTGTTGGCAGCCATAGTTCTGGAGAGTGTAAGGTATGCTATTCATGTCACCACTGCATTGTAGGGCGTGAATGGTGTCTTTCATTTTTCTAGTTTTCGTGTCGATCACCTCATTTATAATGCTCTTGTTTTGCCAGTGGAATGTGGTGTCTTTTGCCCAGTAGTGTTAAACTATTTCGCGTCTTTTTGTGCTACTCCTTTCAGTAGCATTCAGCAGACGAGAACCATATCCATCCAGCATAAATTAACAAGGTAATCAAGCACCACAGCTGTTAATTAACTAAATAATGACAAAGCAAAAGCATGGATTGGCTCGATGATACGCACGTGATAGCGGATTGTTCCTCGTAACATTGTGTGGACATCTTGAAGCCCATAAGCTTGTACATAATGGGCTGAATCACGATTGGGGTATCCCTCTAAGTGAAAGCCTGGAAACATGTCAAGAGGGCATGCATGCTCCATTAAATGTCCAGGCTGAATCTCCACAGTCTTCAAAAAGAAGAAAAATACCATTACCAGTTATGCAAACTACAGCAATACGAAAAAATCCGTCCGTCCGTCCCTTCGCCATTCTATCTTTTCATCTATCAATCTAGCTAGCTATGTGTCTGTCTACCTTTATGTTTGTCTGTCTTTTCTCTCCGGCTGCCAGAAAATTATAGAAATTTTGCTAGACATTACACCTCATAGATCATGCGGTGTAACTCTTCACTACACTATACTATTTTATTCTATTCTATTCTATTCTATTCTATTCTATTCTATTCTATTCTATTCTATTCTATTCTATTCTATACTATTCTATTCTATTCTATTCTATTCTATTCTATTCTATTCTATTCTGCACTGCACTGCACCGCACCCTACCACACCATACCAAACCATACCGTACTGTACCGTACCGTACTAGACTAGACCAGACCAGACCAGACCAGACCATACCATACCATACCATACCATACCATACTATACTAT
>JANTCA010011336.1:28273-50101 GCA_024741275.1 Chironex yamaguchii | reverse complement strand
AAGAAATTGACAATGAAAACGATAATGACTACACTTGATCGTGACTAGGAAGATGGAAGTGGCTAAAAGGAATATAGTGAATAGCAGGAAGGTAGTAACTAGCAGGAAGATAGTGACTACCAGCAGGAAAGTGACAACGAAAACGATAACAACTAGCAGCGATAGTGACTAGGAGGATGAAAGCGACTAGTAGGAAGATACTGACTACCAGCAAGAAATTGACAATGAAAACGAGAATGACTACACTTGATAGTAACTAGGAAGATGGAAGTGGCTAGAAAGAACGTATTATCTAACAGGAATATAGCGACTAGCAAGAAGATAGTGACTACCACCAAGAAAGTGACAATAAAAACTATAATAAATACTCGCGATAGTGACTAGGATGATGAAAGTAACTATAAGGACGATAGTGACTAGACGCAAGAAAGTGACAATGAAAACGATAATAACTACAAGTGAAAGTGAGTAGGAGGATGAAAGTGAATAGTAGGAAGATACTGACTACCAGCAAGAAAGTACAATGAAAATGATAATAACTACAAGTGAAAGTGAGTAGGAGGATGAAAGTGAATAGTAGGAAGGTAGTGACTACTAGCACGAAAGTGACAATGAAAACGATAATAGCTACACTTGATAGCGACTAGGAAGATGGAAGTGGCTAGAAGGAAGATAGTGACTAGCAGGAACATAGTGACTACCAGCAAGAAAGTGACAATAAAAACCATAATAAATACTCGCGATAGTGACTAGGCCGATGAAAGTAACTATTAGGTCGATAGTGACTAGATGCAAGAAAGCGACAATGAAAACGATCATAACTACAAGTGGAAGTGAGTAGGAGGATGAAAGTGACTAGTAGGAAGATGGTGACTACCAGCAAAGAAGTGACAATGAAAAGGATAATAGTTACAAGACTATGAGTGACAGTGACTAGGAAGATGACAGTGACCAAGACGATAAGAATAACCAGCAGATTGGCAACGACTGGAAAGACAAAAGCGACAGACAGAATGAAGTACTTACTAAGCCTTAATTTTGCTCAGATTGTGGTGGCAAGAACCATGCTGCTTTAGTATAACGAAGATACAGATTGGATTAAAAATACAATTCAAATTATCATTAGCTACGAATATCGTAATATCGCTCTTGAGTTTCCTTTTGGATCGCTAGCAAACCTTAAACCATTTTAAGACCTTACCTGGACTGACATCGTAAAAAGAGTGCGTATTCTTGCAGTTCCATAAAACGTACACAAAATCCATAAAAATGGAAACGAGGCAGGAATGAGTGGAAGTACAGCATATACCTGGCAAGGAATGCAGAAGAGATATGTTTAATTTTACGGTCAGGGATACTGCTTCTAAATTATGATAAACAAACAAAGCTCCAAATCGAGCTAAATTTTCCAGGAAAGCGTCCTGATAAGTACGTTCGATATACAAGTAAATCTACAATATACTCTGTAAATATCGAGCAATCTTCCTAGGTGTGCACCCAACTAATAAAATTTGGCACATAATTTGCTAATCACTGCTATGTGCGAGGGACGAGCTGGTTTCAGACCTTCTTTCTTCGAGAGTCTACAATCATTATGACACTGTTGGTACTCGTCTAGCAACCCATCTTGCCCCATCTCTAGTTGCCACGTGGATTCAACTTCTGACAAGCATTAAAGCAGTGTTGCATCAAATCTTCCTCCATGAAATGTTCTCCCTCCCGGTTAAAATTTACACAATATCTCCATGGATTTTTACTTCCGTATCAAATTTTATCCGTGCCTTGCATAAAGTTTTATTCCCATGTAAAATAATATCCCCTAGGTTTGCTTTTCTATGCACCTAGATCACCAAATCATTATATGCCAATTAAGCAAACGTTTTAAGAATAATCACTTGTGGGAATGTCGTGAACGTAAGTATGGGTCATATCCAAGGGTAGTTTGCTGGACTGCATCTTGGCCGCATAAAATAGTCCACAGTAAATCGGCTCGATGCGATTTGCCATAAATAATTGGAAAAGCTGCTCATAATTGAAGAAGTTGGCCGAAAACGATGAAACTGGCAAAAAGGTGCAGGTAATGGCCAATAAAACATGGGTGCTCAGTGTCATGTTTACAGAAAAAATAACAATACTGATGGTGCTTATACGCTAGACATAATGTACAGTTATTACGTGTAGGTGGCCTTGACCCGTCATTCCCTTCTAGAGCGTTCTAAAACGCTTACCAAATTCTTTGCACATTATTACTTCGAAATCATAAATAAAACCATACTCTCGTCAATAAGGGCTACACAAAAGCCTCGCAGGGGTCAAAGAGGAGTCCCCGGTGTAAGCAGATACTACAGCAACTTAAAAATATATCAGATAGACACAGGCCCGTCGAGACACGGCTCGGGTCCCAGGGCTAAAAAACTACAAGGGTCATCGCTGGTTTCAAAATTTTAAGTGCTGGACGAAATCAAGCCGAAATTTTTGAAACTACTAAAATTATGTTGCATGAGCATAAGCATAGCCAATAAAAATATAAAGCTAAAATAAGACTTTGTGGGCTTTCATGTTTGTAAACCGGTTAATAATGTCTTAAAACTCAACAGAATCAAAGCTAAACAATAGCAAATAAACAAACAAGTAGTTAAATGGTTCATGAATGAGCGGCTATCAAGCATAAAATTGTGTAGCATTAGCAAAACGTACCCCCACCCACGCGGGGTAAGAGTAGCATATAATTCAGCCGTCAGTTATGCAGATCATCAGTTATGCATATGATCAAGTCTTCGTTTAACAAAAGTGAAAAATTCAAGGTCTTTCGTCAAATACTCACTGGGCCAAGAAGAAGAACTTCTGCAAAATGGCCAACAGCTTCTGGAATAATCCTCCACCTTATGTAATTGGCAAAAAAGGCGACGATCTGTGAAGAGACAATCAAAAAGCGACTTAGCGTAAAAGGATAGTTAGAATTTACGTTTTCTAACTTTCGTCTATCCCTTGCATGTTACATAGGTCCAGCTTCGGATCTAATTGAATCTGTATGACAAGATGTTAGCATACCTAACCGTGTGTAAAAATAAGGATTGAATGGTTACTAACTCTCATTGCTAATGATCTGCGTAGCTCAGCAAACAAGGCGTCGGGTGAGCAGTCGTAAGATCTAGTTTAAGCTGAAGTGATCGGTCACTGTAACAATTCTTGTTCTTTACACGTACAGCAATCCTGTACATTTATCTGAGACTTGTAAGTGTACGTGCTCCAACAAACAAGATGACAAAAGTACAAATGTAATGGAAAGAAAATCACTGTGCAAAAACAAATATTACATGATGGCTAAAGTTTATTATGTGGAGATTGTAACCAAAATTAAAATACTTACAACGACACCCCAAAATAGTTTAGTTCTGATCACGTGACAGACTTGCTTCATATCCGAATTCACGACGCTTTGTGGACGTTTACCGCCTTTTTGCAAGGCACCCCTTCAAAAGAGATACAACAATACGCTGTGAACGTACAACAAACGATGTAAAATGAAATACGTAAACGTAAAACGCACAGAGGAAATTATCATCAGGTATCAGGAGTACTTCAGGATGTTAGGCAATTCATGTTTAAAGGAAGGCGTAAATATTGCCATTGTAACAAACAATTGCACTCGTTTTAAATTATTTGTTAGTCTGCTATTGTTTTGTTGTTCATAAAGCAAAGTATTTGAGTGCAATAGTACAAAAATAAGAAAGTGAAAACTGATAAAGAAAAAATTTTGTAAAAAAGTCTTGTTGATGGCAAAAAATACTTTATTTGAAACACAAAAGACTGAAAAAGAAAGGGAAAGCAAAAAGATGACAAAATTTTTCAGGACTCGGACGTTCTGGGAAACAAATAGCTTAAGCTAAGTTGCAGTTGCATTTTGGTAGAAGTGAAAATACGGGTGTTCTTAATAGTTATCTGAGACGCGTGTCTGTCGTTGAAAAGTAAGATATCAATAGATAGCTTAAAGAAAGGAGGGAATACTCAGCGGCGCAAATGCATAAATTTTCAAGAACGTGTGCCTTCAAAGGAGCGAGTTTTCGCCATAACAGGCTGATTGCTGCGAAATAGATTGTCAGGACTGCTCTCGAATTTGCCTGAAGTTCGTGCATCCTAAGCAGCGCATAACACGGAAACGAGATTAAGCATGTACATTTCGCGGAAAAGTTATTGAGTCGTCATAGATAGCTGGTTTCCTTCTCAAAGCGTCAAAAAGCAATAAAAATAACTCAATTTGCAAAAGATGAGAATAAACCACAGAAATAACCCTAGTTTTCCTAGCCATAACTAAACGAAACTACATCTGAACTAAACCTGAAACTGAAATTAAGTTGCATCTTAGCCGTCTTCGCCGACAAAGGCGTTAGTGGCGTCCATTCAAAAGCTCACCAAATTCGTTTTAAAGGCATGCAAGGTTTCTCTAATAGACTCAATCATTGACCAAAAAACATAAACCTAGGTTTATTTACTGAGTTGGGCATCAAACTTTGAAGAACGTATTGTCTTCAAGTAGTTACTTACATCACCTTAGCTCCTTATCCTACCTTTATAATGAATGTAGGTGAAAGTGTAGATTTATACGTAGATGGCATGGGCACCAAACAGAAGGCATGGCAGATAAATCATAAGAGCATTACATCTTCTGAAAAATTAAAACAGATATGCAATGTGGTTGAACTAATTTTGTTACTTTCTCGAAGTCTGATTAAGCGTCCACTTTTTGGCAGCTTTGCCCATTTCGTAACGCTATCAAATTGCGACTGGGATTGGGTGGTAAAATTATTGAGGGTGTGATACCCAACCCCCTCATTTGCCCCCATGGTGACAGTTACAAAACAAACCGACAGTTCCAGATGCATTTTTGGCAAAATCGCAAACGCTTCCGTCCCACTTCAAATTTTAGGTCAGTATTAATGCAAAAGACGATCATATTTATAAGACAGGTCAAGATCTAAAGCATGAACATCAATTCGAGCAAGATTTCCAACTTTTTGGTCAGTGGAACTCATCTGAAATTTGCTTTTGCTAAATGGAGAAGTACAGAAAGCCACTTATACTCCCAGGATGCAAGGTCAGAGATGTCCAATGATACACCTTCACAGCCTGTGTCGAGAGACCAAAGAATGATGTGTGGTTAGGTATGAACACAGAATACCTGGAAGGGAGATCTTTAAGATGCACCGGTGAGCAGGTCCGAAAAAGTGACCCGAATGACCCGGGGACCAGGCCCAAATTTTCTGCCACAAAATCTCGAAGTATTTCGCTTTGACGCTATGTTGTTCCACCTCCTTTAGGTCTTACAAATTTATTTTCCGAAGCAAAAATTATATAGCATATTTACTTTCCACTGTCATTTTTGATACCTAACAGTAAGTAAATAAAGTTTTGGTAACTGGGCCAGATTGTAATAATCGGGTCACCGGGTCAGACCCAGTAACCCAGTGACCTGGTGACCCGGTTGGAAAAAGTGACCCCAATGACCCGGTTCCGCTTCTGAACTAGACAAAGGCCCGTATGTGGAACGAAACTCACCTGAGATATCTTTTCACCGGTGTCTCCATCACAACAAAGCTTTCACGTGGATGCGGTTGACACATCGCAGGTTCGCAACCATCTTCAACTCCATCTTTACGGAATACAATAGAGAGGTGATAGCTTTCGTTATTGTAACACTAGTGCAACTATATATATCTCTCTCTTTGGCTCAAAATGCATCTTTGTGATGGTTATTCTATAAAACAGAAAGCTTAGAAGAAAATATTTTAAAGAGACCTCTTCGCTTTGGCTTAGAAGGTATTTCCTGAAATAATATTTAACAGTGCCAAATGCAAAAACATTGCCAATTTTGTAACACCTACCTCACATGTGAATTCATACGAGCCTCTACTTATCTAATTTCTTCTCACTGCCGACAATGATAATATAAGCGAGAGAAGCAGATTTATAACGACATCAATGTTGTATATTTTCTGTCACTGGTATTTTAAACAAACTTATGAGAAATGAAAAATTGCCATCACAAAGTTTAATTTTGTTATCTCCTTCTAGTATTTATGGGAACAATTCTTCCTTGCCTGTATGTACCACACACTTTCTCTTGGATTTCATAGGAATCCTGAGGACCATCTGTTGCCAATAGTGGGGGCAATTACACGTACCTATCACGCGATTGACTGCCAGTGGATTTTCTAATGTGTTTTTGACTGTAACCTAATGTCTGACTATCTTTTAGGCTGTGAATGATGGAGTGGTCAAATTACATCACCCTGTTTCAAAGTCTTCCAGTGAATGTAACAAAAATACAGGAAAAAGAAAATTCTCTATAATATATGGAACAAAGAGCCAAAGTATGCCATTCCATTATGTAGATTCAACACAAACTGGGACAAACGATGCAGAGGTTGGTTATGCACAATTCAAAACTTTGTGTAGCTGCTCGACACAAAGTCAGGAGTCATCCGTGCTAGTAACAATAAAATGAGTACAGTTTTAAAAGGAATCTCAAATTAAATGATGACCTTATAATGCAACCATACCAGGATGGTCCATAGAGAAAGGCAACCACAGTGACCCTAAAAACTGTTCATGAAACTAAATGTTTCAATTCTAACAATGGTTGCAACACTATTTGACGTATCTGCTTATACCAGTGAATGAGATATTGAAACCACAGGGTAAAATCAAGCATACCATAGTATAAGAAGAAGCACTCCAAGAGCGCAAACTTCTGCAAAGCGGATTAGGATAGGTGTAATTCACAGTTCCTTGATATTCAAATGACTGACACTAATAGGTGTCATTTCAACAGGGTTTTCCCCACAAGGATCCCCTTGCTAATTATGATTTTAAAAAGATATCATTACGAAAAGTTTCAAAGTGATCAAGAGTCCTGGATTTCACCCAAATCATAACTAAAAATGAACCAGCTGGAGACAGTCAGTCTACCAACATATGCTAAAAATTTCTGAATAAAATGTTAACAACATTCTGAGTTAACTTGCAAACCAACCAAACAGCCAACCATTAAAACAAACAAACAAACAAACAAACACTAATGAAAACATGGCAGAGGTAATTGTATTTTTTAGAATTACATAGCAAGGTAAAGTTTTATAACTTACTTTTGGTTGAGTCTGATGGAGGGTTAAACACTTCTCCAGCATCCAAGCATAATGGGACACATGAATGTGATGATACCTAACACAAATTAAAAGAGATCAGGTATTAAGACTATGAGCATGCCCAACCATTTAATGGTCATCAGTCCTATTTTAATTGACAAAATGTAATCTGCTATGGGCAAATAAGTTAAAAGGCATTTTGCTCCCTGTGTTATCTAACTGCCTACACATTTATATAAGCTGATAATAATTAAACATCATCAAGAGTGTAGAGCCTTCTTCATTCTCATTCTGATAGCTTTGGCCATTACAATGTGAAAATAGTTATCACTTTTCTTGGCCTAAAAATTGTTGTCATTATGGTATCACAAATAATCATAAAATGCAATCAAGCACCGATGAATGGTCAATCCAGTATCATTAGTAAATAATTGTGGAAATTGAAAGTCAAGATCAACATTAATCAACCACATTCTCTTCATCTTCAATAACTTGAGTCCGCTCTGTGGGTCAAAGATAATTCTATGTAGTCCTTTCCAGGAATAAAACATCACGTGTGCAGCAATATCCACATGCAAATTGATTTGCACATGCAATTTGCACATGTAGTTAACCAAGATGGTAATAAGGTTAAGAAGTGGCACAAAAAATAACTATTCAAGTATCCCTTTATTGATAAAGATAATTATGCTACTGATAAAATGAATATCATTGTTGATATATTTATTAGTAAATGATGTCCCTGTTTGTAAACAACTAGTTAGCAGTTCCTTCATCACTAAACTCCGACTCACAGGTGTCTGCTTTCTCCAAACTATCAATGTCAGCAGGGCAAATCTCTTGTTTTCTCACCATATATTGGAGGACATTAGATTTGTTGAATATCAAAGTACCACTTTACTTAAGCAAAATAACATTTTGTACTTGCCATGAAAACCACTTGTGACTCTGTTTGCTGGCCATGCATACATTGCTTGGACTGTCATTTCATTCTGTCTTGCTATTACTTCTCAGTTTGAACAAGTTAACAAGGATATTCTGTTCTTCATATAATTCTTCTACAGAAGTACATTGAGTATTACATACTTCTACAGAGTATTAAATGCTTACTTGCTTTATATATGCTGGAGCTAAGTGGCTTGGGCCAAGAAGAATGATATCACCTTCAACAAGTAAATTCCATGGTAAATTTACAAGGTTTCCATCTCTGTATGTCCACACCATTTTGATTGCATTTGAAAATGGCTCATGTAAAAGGGGATATGACTGAAATGACCAATCTGGAATGCCTGTAGAAGTAACAGAAACATCATACTGAATAAATGGGCTGGCAATAATATAACAAAGACAACTGAGTAGACATAAGAAATGAAACCAAGCAGCCTTTACCTTGGGGCACTTCGGAAAGATGATTAATAAAAATGTTGATGTTTCTTGCATTTAACATAAAAACAAAAGCAAATTCATAGAGTTTAAAACCAAATTATGGTGCTAAAAAGTAAATACTCTCAAAATCTATTAATATTTGCACAACCATACCATGAACTGATGGAAAGGAACCACAAACAAAAAGCTAGAGGGTCTACAATTAACATTAAATACCACAATTTGCATAACCAATTTATGTAAAAGTATTTGCTAGCCAACAAAACACAACTGGCTATTGCTTACACAACATTGATGATTACAAATTTGCCTGTTAAAGATTCCAAATATCCATAGCAGTCTTAAGATCATAAGAACAAATATTTCATGATGTGGTTTAACATTGCAATAGAGTTACTACCAAAATATGCACATTTTATTACTACATTGTATACATTTTTCCCCAACAATAAACAAAATCATGCCCGATCAACTAAGAAAGAAATATGGATCAAACCAAATTTAATCCTACTTACATTGCATATTTTCCAGTAACTGTTGGATGCGCCGCAATGTTTCAGTCCTCCTTAATGCTTCTTCTCGAGTAACAAAAATGATTATAAACATTGTGATAACTATTAGAATTATTCCTTCTAGTAAAACACCATGCCCCCTGGAATAAAAATTCAAATTGATAAGTAATGTGAGAATGTATTGTGGACAATAATGAGGCATTTGTACACCAAATCAAGTAAAATAGTAAAATCTCCAATTTGCATATCTGAGAAATCACGTTGAAACTGCAAAATGTATGCACAAAATAAGCAAATGCATTAATGGTGCTATTCAGACAAACTAACTTAAACAAAAGCTCCCCCTCCTCATTACAATCTGGTACTCCTGTTTTTGGCCACTCTCTCAGACCTACCCTGTCCAGTGTTGATCCCATGCTTATATGGACCATCCAATTTTACTGTCTTCTTTGTCCTCTCCTCCAAGGCTTTATGGCTCCCCCTCAAGCCTACTGTGCCACGTCAGCCCTTATTTGATCAATTAAAATGTTATAATCATAATACACAGCCACAGTATTCAAGGCAAAATGTAAAGTTCCACAGCCTGCAAACTATCATATCTACTTATCTAGCAATATAAAATACTAACTTATTTGCACCTTAGCCTTAACATAAATAAATATTCTGCTGATATCTGTAATATAAACATGAATACAACTTACAGATACTTTGTTCCAAGCACATAACCATACAAAAGTACACCACCACTTGCAGTTAACAGCAATATGCCAAACCAATTAATAGGCATGTATAGGTTTTGATGAAACCCATCATAGCAATCTTGAAACATTTGTTTGTGGAATGGCTTTGGAACATCATATTCTTTAAGTTCTTCTGTAATGGCAGCTCTCAATTTCAGAAATGCTTCCTCTGACTTTAAACCTCTCTCTGTGCCTTGTTGCTATGACCAGAACAATGATTAATATTAGAAAGAAACCTGTAACATACTAGGAAAAGTAACAAGGAGTCGGAAACATGGCAGCATTCAATAGCTAACAATTTAAGAATGATATACATTAGCGTAACAATTCATATCTCACTGACACATACATGTTTCATACAGTATATCTACCTTTGTTTCCTCTGGTTGCAACACATGTCTTATCCGAGTGCTATGCAGTTACTGTTATTTTACATTAGAGCATAGTTCAAATACTACCTGACCAGATGTGCCTGCAACAAGCATGCAACAAGATGATAGAACTTGTTTTGATAACAACAAGTTATCAATGGATTGAATTCACACAGGACTTTCAAATTTTGGAAGGGATTGTTTGTTTAGAAAATAAACCATATTTTAGAAGCACACTAAGTTTTGGATACTGGTTGAAATATGACATAAGTGCAGTACAAAATATTTAACATGGTACATAAATCTGTATGGATAATAGGCAAATAATGCAAGTCAATTCTGCCAGCCTGATGTGGCTAGCATCTGCCCATAGAACTTGGAAATTTAATAACTAACAGGGAATATTTCTGAAATTTCAAGCATGTGTTTACTTGCTGTCATGAGTGGTGTCCAAAATCATTAAATCAAGAGAACACCAGGCTGCTCCATCTATGAATCAAATCCATGCACATTCACACACACACCTGGAAGAAATGATGTGCACCTATAAAAAATGATGTGCACCTGTAATCATTCTCCTTGCTATTCCTGGGTCACCAGACAACATGCCTATGTGAAGTGTGTTTCATATTCTTTAAAAGCATAAAAAGGTGATATTAAATGGCTGGTATGCTACCCATGCACGTGAAGCTTTTTATGGTGAAAGTTCAAATAGTACAATCCACAGTTCTATACACAAAAGTTTAGTTTCAACTCAGTTTTGAAATATAGTGATATAGTTATTAACAATAAAGAAATTTCAAGCACTTCATATTTAAGTTCAAATAGTACAATCCACAGTTCTATACACAAAAGTTTAGTTTCAACTCAGTTTTGAAACATAGTGATATAGTTATTAACAATAAAGAAATTTCAAGCACTTCATATTTCCAGGTGTTTTTTTTCAATGCAAAACAAAACACCTCTTATGATTGTATCATCACCTTTACAAAGCTTTTCATGTAAAATCATTAAAGTCCATGTGACAAGATCTTGGGAAAAATTCTTGTTTTGCCAGTAAAAGAAAGAATACAGGGTATTGAAGCAATCTGGGTGATATTGCTGCTTCAAAAATTCATTGAGCAAGAAAAAGACAGTTGAAGACTCTTTCAGGAGAAGTCACTCCAAGCAAAGTTCTCTCTCTTTTGCCCTCGTGAGTGACATCACACAGAAAACCCATTGCTACTTTGAATCACATCGCCTTGCTGAACGAGTCTTTGTTCTATGAAATCGAAAGGTGATAAGTGATATAACCTCATTAACCACTGGTGGAAGTGCTTCTAAGCCAATGCAATTGACACAGAAATTGCAAATGCTACCTGCCATTCAAAATCCCAAACAAAATTTGCCTGAACAAATGCGAAAAGTCAGGGAAGTACAACAAAATGGATGTCTATTGTGTATATCGTTACTTATGAGTTCACTGAGACAAGCTTTTATAACTTGATGTAGTAGAGGCATTAAGTATTAGTTGTAATTGTGTGCCATCATTCTTGGTTTACTTGTGTTTTCACAGATATCAATCAGACAAAAACATGCTGATTTAATCACAAATAGGGTATAACACTCCAGCACCTCTCCATGGACTTAATATCTGCTATTAATATAACCATGTACTCTGTGTTTATCAATCAGGCTGTGATGTATGGTAATGCATCTAGACCATGCCTCACTGCACTACCAGCACTTAGACATAGAAATCACCAGACCATGAATCCTTAGAAACAAATGCTTAATCCTTAACTTAATGACTGACAAGTCAAATGTTAAAAGGTTATGGTACAGGAGAAGGAGTAGACATTCCCTTCTATTCAACAGTTATGACAGAGGATTACTGTGAAAATATCCTTGTCTGTTGTGATAAGGTATTAGCCCAGAAGAATGTTTCCAAAATATTGGTGCAATTTGGTGACTGTTCGATTACTGTATTGACAATTCTTGATTTGTTTGTGCTGTAGGTGATTTAATACTGTAATCATGATTAGAGTAAAAATTTCTGAAGCATGATAAATGATTTGTGGCAATATGCTGCTCGTTGCCACCCACACACGCATTGGGAAAATTTCTATAATGTGATACTTTGAGAAAGATGAAATGCATTGTACGATGCTGCACTTAACAATTATGTAGTTTTTGGTTTAAAGTTTGTTTCAGGCTCATGCACATGAGCATAATGCTTATTAACAGAAATGAAGGTATGATTACGACACTGGGGTGTCAAACCCAGGTCTCAACTGCAAATCTGATTCCTTATGGCTACTACATGGTTGGCTATTAAGTACATATTGGCATTTTCAATATTTTAGTGAACTGTACATGATGGTAAAACTTGGTCCAATTTCCCCCATTCACTGTGTGATCCAGTAATTGATGGGAAAAGTTCTCTATTAAAATATGACAAAAAATCTGCAACGTAAATTCATTTCACTTGCACTCTAATCACTTCTACAAAACATGAGATGGTACTCAATTCAACTTGGACTTTGACTGGTCAAATTACAGAAAACTAACTTTATCATCTAAAATGAATGAGTTTTTCTTCAGCAAAATGTCATACAGCCTTTTATGTATCTTTTTGCCAGTTAATGGACAATTTAGTTAACATACAAATCCTGTACACTATAAGAACCTGTCATGGGGTTTCTTGTATATTACAAACTTGGAATAGTCCGATGTTGAAAACAGTATTATTTGGAACATGTAACATCATGATATAAATATCCTGTTTACAAGAGCAAACTGAGATCAAACCCAGTACAGATCCATCCAGTTGGTGATTGATCCCAAAATAATGCAACCTGGATAGATATTTTTGCAGGCCTATTCATTTGACACGTGTGATCACACAAGCAAACATAGGTACACATGCAGATTAAGTTATGAGTGCTTTTCATGGCACCTGCAAGTGTTATTCTCTGGCACTTTAAAGTTCAATACATCCAATGTCCTTCAATATACCGTAAGAGGACAAGAGATTTTTCCTGTTGACGTTGATAGTTCTAAAAAGGACTGACTTTTATACTTACACAATATTGGTTCCAGGTCAGATCGCACTAGGTTCTTAACTCCCATGGATAAAATATGCATGTGTATTTAGGCAATTTGCTTAAATAAAGAGGACCCCCCCCCCAAATTGCCAGATCATTAATTATAAAATGGCTTCCAATGCAAAAAGCAGACATGTTTATTTGGAGACTTGAAAAACTAGTGAAGAACATATTGGAAAAATAAAAACATTGAAGCTTGCTGATTCCCAGGGTTGAGACTATTTGCTTATAATACAAGGATATACACAAAAATTGGACCCAGCCTATCCAAATAATGAGGAAGACATTATTGATTACTTGAGGGCAAACAGAATGTGACTAAATGAGAGAGAGAAGTCAAAACTCAAGAAAAACTAAGAATTGTTGGGGAAACTAACAACAGAGGAATACACCATGCCTGAAGTACAGCTAATTGAAGTATTCATTGGCCTTGTTTTAAAATCCATGCCAATTTGGGATTGACCCTACCTTTTCTATTTGTTTACATGATACAGGATCCATTCCAAACCAGAAAGCTCTCAAAAGTGAGCCTAAAATGGCACTGATAGCAGATCAATCTCAAGTGTTCTAGTGTAAAATCATCAACACACCCTAAATAAATCTTGATTATGAATGATCAACTGAAATGATAGAACTATAAATATTATGTGGATTTCTTAGCACATTTTTAGTTCAAAATGGCATTAATGAAACATGGACAATTTTAAACTTATCAATTTTTACTCTTACATATCAGAGGATTTTCAGTTTCAAACTCTACCTGAATAAAAGCAAATATTTTGATGGAAAACTAGTGTTTTTTTCATTCAGTCCTGAGGGGAGTTTTTGGAGTTTTGGTGTTTTTGGTTTGCTTAATAAGAACGTCATGTCAAAAATAGACCTATTACATATATATTGATTACTGAACCCTAGTTACAATGACAGGCGACTGGCTGTACAAGGCACTGTTTCTCCTGCATACAATTGCTTCAACATCACCTTTTCCACCTCTCTGAAGAAAGGATTGAAACCATAAATTCAGTCTTCACCCAAATCAAAGCATGCTTTCTGTTTACTGACTGAGAAAATACAGACTTAGTCTGAACCATGACTTCATTTAATGGTTGTCCAACATGGGACTAACAAAAAATACACGCTCTAGTGACGCGTGGAAATATTTGCAAAGCTAACCTGTGAACAATAAGGTACTTAGTATCTACTGTGTGGTCTGGCTATTGGAGACCTTTCATTTCGTATAAGGGTGTACTTCTATTCATAAACAACATTAGTTATTGTTACTGGTAGTAACCATTGAGTTCATCACTTAACTAGAACCGTTCACACCCGCAATTGACCTGTTTGTTCCCTTCTTTCGTGTGACAAGACACTTTGGTAATTTTAAACTGATACTCCTTATTGTTATTCATGGTTGTTACGACAACGTCTGCAAACTGGCAAAGTCATTCACCAAAGGTCTGAAGCCATTGGCTTTTCATTCAACTGATTCAACAAACTGTCTTGCTGTTCGTATAAACTAACAGGATGACGTCTTCAAGTAAAAATACATCACACACGATTACCTATTGACCATCTGTGTGGCTGAACGTGGCAGGCCAAAACTAACGCACGTAAGGCCTTACTGATTATAAATAGTGTTTTGTCTAGGCCGGACATAATCGTTGTTTATGTGACTTTTGATTAAATCCAATACGCTTAATGCTCGTTGCTACTCAATAACCTTTTGACTTTCAGCTCACACGTTACAAGGCACCAATGAGACAGCAACGTAATGGCGTTTGCAATACTCCGTGGCACATGAACCCTACTCAAATGAAAACAGCGACGACAAATTAATCATAAGCAATAGCAAAACGAAGCTCACCTCCATTCCTAAGCAACCTTATCGCCACCACTGGCCTTGTCATGTCACTCCACTCGATGGCAGGCATAAGCAACTTTCTACTCAACACTGTATCACCATGCCGTGGTGCGGTTACATTTTAACAATTTTGAAAAAACATTATCACTACGACAACCAACTAATGTCCGTTTACAGCCAAGTTTGAAGCACCTGGTGTCGTCCTTTTCCGTTCCATAGTAAGTTGTCACCACTGTTTTTCTTCTCGCCTCTCTTTAATTTCGCAGAGAAAATGGGCAAGGGCATGTCAAGGAGAGGCGACTTTTATTGTCTTTTGCAACAGCCTCCCCGGAAAAGAATAGGGGTCAACAGCAAATCATGAAAAAGTGATTTTTGGAAGTCGAATAATGTACTTCATGCAGATGATCCTGATGTGGTTATAATCAATTCCAATCTTGTGCTGGGGAATATGGAAAAGGTTGAGTGGTCAGTTGGCAGACCAAGAGTAAAAATACTACGTTGCCTCAGAAATAAAAATGAAGTTATTGACATCTAGAGCATGGAATCAAACTCACAAATTTTTACAAGGTAGGTCCCACGTTAATTAAAAATCCAACTATTAATGTTTGGCCGCCAACTGCAGAGTATGGCAAGTAGCTGAAAACCATAACCAGTAATGCTGCTATGATCATCATGGGAACTGTTTCCGTATGCATAACAGAAGCCCACAAGAGGTAGATCATCAGTAGAATTTTGAAATCACAAAGTCTGGTATACAATACTCTTCAAATTCCTTAATACATGCTTTGCCATTGTCAAATAAACTACAGTGGTCTTTGTAATGTGTTCACAATTAAGAGATTTGGTCTTGTTGCCACCATATGTAAATGAGAGTACCCACGAATTCCCTTTCAACCTGGCATCTGTCAAGTCAGAGGTATTACCATCAACACTATGCAAATCCACTCTCAAGGGTTGTGGACCTTTCGTATGGAAAACGTCATCACAAACAGCACAAAATTTTCTCCATATACCTTGACTGATTCATTTTGATATTCCAATGCTCACGAACTTTCTTTTTTCTCATCACAAATGTTGCAGTCAATAGGTGAATTTGAGTATGCTGTTTTTACATCCATCTGACGTACTCTTAAACCATGTTGAACCACAAGCTGCATTGATATCTTTATGAATGTTATACGTGAAGTCGGAGAAAAAGTTTCATTATAATCAACATCCGCCAGATGCAATTACAAATCGAGCTTTGTACTGTTCCCTATCATTTGGTTCTTGCTTAATGACATATACCCAGTGCCCTCTCACTGCCTTTCTTCCTTTTATCAGATGAGCAATTTGAAATGTTCAATTCTCTTGCAGGGCACACATCTTATCTTTCGTGTCCTTTAACCATTTCTTGCAGTCTGGAGAACGTACTGCATCCTGATTAGTCTTGGCATGCCCAGCATGTTTGCTAGCTTACAGCAATAGTCTACGATGTAATTTACTCTTCCTCAAGCTCATCAAACTCATCCTCGTCTATATAGTTATACAGATAGTTAGGTTTCTCTCGTCCTTTTCAGGGATATCTAACCTTCCTCTAGGAATGTCATCTTGTTTAACCTTGGTAACTTCATCTGGGGTATCCTTCCCATTTCTACCAATCTCAGTGTCAGCAACATTTTCTTGATTCGCATTTTGTTGTTTACCAGACACCATCGGCTCATTATCAGCTTGAGGGTCTAGAGGTCTTGCTACAAATTTGTCATCTACTTGAGTAATAGGATTGTTTGTGGGAAACTTATTTTTGCAGTGGACATCACACACCTTACTCTTCTAAATCCATGACTGTCGGGAAAACAAACATAATATGTCGGTCTGTAAGTAAACTTAGCAAATGCTAACCAAAATTTTTTTTACGTATGTATGCATGCATGTACTAACATCTGGTACTCGACCTGAAAAGTCTTCCACTGCAACTGTCTTAGTTCTAGAACTATAAGCTCAGTTACGGATGTATACTGCAACGATGACAGCATAGGTTTAAGGCACTTCTGATAACAGAAGACCCTTGACCATCTCAAAAACGGAATCAAATGCTATTTCAGCAGTATTTTTTGCGAGGAGAGCATGGGGCTGATTTGCGATGCTTTATATTGCTTTGGATTGAAAAATTTTCCACTTCAGTAGCAGTGAGTCAACTACCTTTATCACTTTTCACATTTCATAGAACTGAATGGTTTAGAGCAAGCAATATTTTCAACAGACCTATATCGTGCTACATCAACGAGGTACCTCATTTTGGCTTAATCTGTATCATATTTCTATTTAATGAAATGCATCATGGTTAGCCCTGAGCAATCATCAATAAAACCCGATGCTCCATCCTTCGTAACAGGATCACCAAGACTGCCAAATCACAATGTGCAAGCTCTAGCGGTGTAGTAGCACGCCTTTTGGTTTTTCCATTCTTGTACTGAGTCATTTTGTCATCTAGACACACACCACATTCAAAATTCATTTTACCAGTAATTTGTATTCCGTCTACAACACTTTTAAGTTTCAAAACGTTATCTGTATTGCAATGGCCTATTATTTCATGCGAATCTTTCAGTGTGCCCATAGCATAAATGTGATCAAAACCATTGTTATAATTTGCAGATATGTTTAAGCAACATAATATTAAATGTCAAATGTGTCCTATCTTTGGCAACCAGCTGTTCTGAATCTGGGTAAAAGGCAACAATAGCTGTATGCACAAAGATAATGTCTTGCAGATATGAAGATATATATATATATGGCATCATTAAGTATGGTCTCTACAGATTGTCTCTTGTTGTCAACAAAAATAATGTTGTCACTAGCACATCTAAGAGCAATGGTGTTCGACTTATAACCATTTGTAACTTTAATACAATGGTGAGTTAGCACAAAGTTGGAGTTAAGCTTTACAACTTATATATACTCGTTATAATGTGAGAAGTCTCTCCACGGTCAATAAGAATGCCATCCCTTGAAGTTGGCTCTGAATCAACTTTGAACACAAATAAATGGTTCTCACTTTCAGCCGCCTCAGCTCATTTTGCAGGATCTTTATCGTTGCATCTCAGCTGACATTCTCTTTTATGTCTTGTACTATATTCGTATAATGGCTGTACATTTGGCATATATAACACCAGTTTTGTTTCTTAAACCTACAGTCTGCACGTTTATGTCCTATTTTCCTACATCAGTAGCACTTTTTGCCTTGTTAAATAACATTTTGTAAAACTTTTTAGAATAGTTTTATTTTTCTGGTATTTGTGGAATACGATTCACTATTTCCAAAGGACATTTTTTCATAAAAAGCTGGGGTCTTGTTCATTTCAAGCATTCATTATCTCTCAAGCTCTCCTTGAAGTTAGCACTTTGTGGTATTCTAGACAGTATTTGTAAGTATCTGCTAATGCTTTCGATAGTGTAAACTTGTGTGGTCTAGATGATTACCTAATGGCTAGTTTGTTTCCATTATATTTCCAAATTTTGACTCAAATCCAGTTTCGTGTTTTTAAATAAGCGGTTAATCTCTCATTAGGGGGCTTTGATCCCGTTAAATTGTTCCTCATCAGAAGAGGGTTCCCTCTAGTTAACATAAAATTGTATGTTTAGGTATAAAAATGGGAGTTGAGGTGATATCAAAGGGCCCATTTTCGTTACGGAAGATGATTACCACTCACTGCGCCACTGCTCTCGTGGTAATCCTTTCAAGATTATTGCTACGAGAAGGCTGTCTAAATAGGCTTTTATAGATATGGATGCTTGAACTTATCGACTCACAATCTTTTTGTGAACTACGTTTGAACTTTCGAGATATCCATCTCCCTTGGTCAGACCGAAGGATCTCTCAAAATATAGCCCAGAAAAACCGTATTACTCATGGCATGATAACTGTAAACGTCCGTGGCTTCCACTGGGTTGACGAAGACTAGGCGTTTCAAAAGCCATCTAAACATGTTGCAACATTTTTGGCTTGCAATTTGTAAACAGCAACTACCTGTGTGGAGGATTTCCTTGTTAGCTCGGAGTATATGGCTGTGATCGATGGTTCTCTTTTTGAATGGTAATGTTCTCTAAGAGTGTTTAAGGCCTGTCTACCATCATCCTTTGCATCTCCTATAATTTACAATAAACTTTTTTGATTAACGCACTAAACAAGTGCAGCAGATGTTTTGTCATTCTTAATGCTCTTGGTGCCATTAACGGATTCCATCTGTTCATCAATTCTCAGTAGTGCCGTATTTTCAAAATTTTTTCACATAAATCATATTTATCTTAATCTGCATCGAATAATAAAATTAGGAATCAAGGCTCATAACCTCCTGAAGAATCCGTAGACAAGAAAGGAAAATTGTCAGAAGCGGATTAAGGCGGACAGGGGCCCCTAGATGTCATTCAACCATCGAGCCTTGGAACAAAAATGACTACTCCTGTAAGTAAACAAAAGGTTTAAGTAAGCTATAATTATAAATGATTTTATTCACATTATCATTGAAATATACATTTTCGAACTTTTTTGATAGCAAAGACATCAGTTGAGGCAATGATACTCAGTGCCCTTATAAATTTTTGAACAAGATTTTATTTTATAAAACTGGAAAATCACATTGAAAATCTTCAAAACTGTGGTAAATATAAAAATTCAAGCTCTTTTGTTTGGAACTCTTCAGAATATGAATTGTCAGAAAGAAAAGTATACATATTTTGCAACCTTTTTATAAGAAACATTGATCGACTCTAGCAGATGTCAGACTCGATTTGTAGGTCGTACTTCCTGACTGAGTGACAGGTTAAAACAACATTTTGCAACCATTGTACGCCCAGCATCAATTCCTTATATCGAACATCTATATCGCTCCTGCAAGGCTAAAATGACCGTTAAAACATGCGATTCTGCCACAGGCAAACATTTACTAGAAAATTTAAGATACACTAAAATGTACAAGTGCAACTGCCATAGCTAGATCGTCCTTCTATCTAAGCGTGCTGGAATCTGTCTATGACAAAGTAAGAAAACCAGGACTCTCTAGGCAGAAAAAGTATGTGTTTTTTAGCTGGACAGTTCCAGTAATGTTTTGTTTTTTCATTTGTACTTTTTCTTTTTTCTTGTTTGTTTATGATTGAATTTACTTTTGGAATGTTGTGAGTGCACTTACCATCAATGCTTGATTTATCGCTGTGGCCGTTTTTTCACAAATACAAGTGTTAGGCTGGGCGCTTATTCAAGAGAGGCGCTAATTGGCGAGGGTGCTTATTTAACAAATACAATTGTGTGTTCTTTTGACAAAGGCCTTCTTTGTTACAATAGTAAAATATGGTTAATAAACAGAAAATAACTGCAAATAATATGGTATCAAATATTTCCAGTGCCAACGAATTCGTTGTCATGCTCCTACTCGTCTGAAATGAAAACTTTGTTGCTAGTACAATAAATTAGGTCATCTTCCGATCTACCGACTTTTATGTTTAGCCCAGAGGACTTAAATGAGCGTTTGATAATTTCAGCAGGTAAAGAAGCGCAAGAATCGATAATCCACTCAGTCACCCTTTTCGAGGTACACTTCTTTTAAACGTTTGTTACAGTTAGATTTTAAAACTAACATGCGTGATTACTACGTTTCTCAGTCAAAATAGACCCCGACATTTAAACAAAAAAGGTAAAGGTAGTTCAATAGCAGCTATGGTCATCTGGAAGAGAAAGCGAGAAGTTGTTGCTGTGATCCCTGCAAAGTACATGGCGATTAGAAAGAAAAACGAAATTGCACTGGTTCTCAAAGATCAATGCCTGACAAAGAAAGAAAAATATTAACACTTTGAAATTAAGATTGAATGTGCATGTAAGTTTAGGCAGAAAGCTATTAATGATACAGCAAACTATTCAAATAAGCTTCACCTTAAGCCTTCATCTTTTATTCATTCAAATTAGCTCCCATGGATACCTATTCGAGGGAAGTGCTTATTAAAGATTTCAAATATCTAAGTGGGCATTTATTCGAGAGTGGTGGTTATTCTATAGTGGCTCCTAAATCCAGCAATTGCAAGGAACTGATGCAAAATCAACGGATATTTATTTCTCTGCTTTTACTTTCAGATGTGCATTGCGCTCGCCTCTGTTCTTGTCCAATGTCAGTTTTAACATGTTATGAAAATTGGACTAATTCAGAATGTATGCAGTCTTCAAAGTCATGAATGTATTCTTTCATTAATTTACTAGCTCACTTTTGGATACAATTATGGCTGAGCTCCAATAAATTGGAAAGTCCGACAGATACGATGCTGGAGATGTTGAACTCACACAATGCTATTTTCGTGCACAATTTCTGGGGCCCTTAAATACTGGGGCACCTGGTTTAGCCCGGTCAGCCCACCTTAATCCGTCACTGAAAACTGTTGACTTCTTGAAGCACTTTGAGAAAGGGATAACCATTAATTGACACACATGTTCAACATGCATAAGAAAGACTAAACAACGTGCACTCCAAGGCGAGAGGATAATTTAAGCAATATGTGCTTTAAGGCCCAACAGAAACTTGGCTTCAAAATTGTCTTAAGATGAAGACTGGTCAAATTCTTTGAAATCAAACCCAAACATCTTCTGTAATCTAAAAGGAAATGGAAAATAGTTTGACTTGTATGCTTCCCATACCTATGACATCAAAAACGGCTTAGATTTCAAAATTTGAAAACCCAAATCATCTATGTAACTTGGGGGGGGGGG
>JANTCA010011336.1:0-28263 GCA_024741275.1 Chironex yamaguchii | reverse complement strand
CCCCCCCCCCCCCCCCCAAAAAAAAAAAAAAAAGAAAAAATGAAATGAAATAAAAAATTGTAGTTGATTCATCAATTTTCAGCATTTTCAGAGAGACGTGCTCTGAAAGTCCCCTTAAACATGATCATTGATCTCAAATGTACTATTTTTGAATGTGCATTTCCTTGATTTTTACGCGTTTAAAAGGCACAACGAAAAACTTTAAAACCAATGGTGTCTCTATCCGAAAAACTTATGATTCTGTGATGACAACATCAAGCTTTGCTTGCCTGTAGCCTCATTTCAATTGCATTGACCAAAATAAGAGCTGGGGTTGGAATATAATTTGTGCCAACTTATCATCCTCGAATGTCTACTGTAACTATAAGAGTATGGAACTTCAGGACTTGACATATAGCAAAGGAGAATACATTGAAACTGTAAGTTTAACTTAATTTTGATTTTCGTCACTGGTGAATGTTACTGACTGTGCGTAAAAGTGGACCGATTAATTTAACTGTCCAAGTCGGTCAACTTTGTAAACAGTAAAGTACACATGGCTGGCACTCCTTAATCAGTCAATGAGTTCTCTAGTGTGAAAGAGAATTGCCATTTTTATGGACTTCTATGTAAATACTCTTTGCCTTTCTGTTAGTTTGTTGTTAACTTATACCCAGTGTAATTTTTGTGGTATTACACCCTGTCACACCTATGCAATAATGCAGTAGCGGCACTCAGATTGCTTATGATATAAAACTATTGATAAAGGATGTATAGTGACGCAAGCATCAAATCATGACCACTTGAATTTACCTCTGAGAAACAACGTACCGGTAGCTCAGTTTCAGAGCATTTGCCCAGAAAGCAGAAGGTCACCGGTTCAACTGCCATCCTGGACTCTCAAAATGTTTCTCAGAAATTCACAATTTATCTTTAGTTACCAAGCAAGTCAAAAAGTCATGGCTGTAGGGTCATAAAACAGTTACAGGTGTGGCTCTAGTGTGCAAAATCGATCTAAGGAGAATCTGTTTGGTGTATAGTGAATTTAACTTAATTATCATGCTAGTTAAATAACAGAAGGCATACACAGAAGAATAAGAATGTAAATGTGGCATTATGAAAATGTAAAAACTCCTCTAGGTCCTTTGTTTAGTATTTAAATAGTTTTAATGTTTTTAACTTATGACAAGAAGAAAATAGTGAACAAAGTGTTGGATATGTAAGAATGTGGTGCATATCTATTGTTTTATATAAACGATTTCATGGTTACGGCGGCCATTATGAACTGTTGGAAAAGTGAGACAAAATGGCGGATTCACAATGACAACATAAATGCCCATACTTCTTTCCTGTTCAATTCTATGTTTAACATGATAAACTAGAACAGATTTATACTTTTTATAACGATAAAGTATTGTTTGTTTTGAATATACAGTTACTTGTTTGTCCTTTGTTGTGTTCGCATAATTTTCTTTTGGTTTCTGTGACTTGGCAAAAGTGGTCTAAAATCGACCGCCAGTTGCAATCAGCAACTGAACTTCAAAACTGTTGAGGTGATGAATGTTTTCTGTCAGTTTTCTGCATCCTTATGGATTGGCTTTTCATTTGATAGTTCCTTTGTCTCCATAGTCTGTGTCGTTTTTGAGATATAAGATATACCCCCTAGATGTCACCTTCAACTTTCAATGGTGTTTCACTTGGTGACGTATTTCTTAGGTGGGTGTGTGAAGGATTCCTCTTCAAAGATTCTTACTGGTTGTATTTTAAGAAAGACGTCGCTATTTTCTTGTCCTGGAAGTAAAAAGTGATTCTCTGGGTTGTAGGCGGGTGTATTGCTCAGATATCAAATACAGAGAGGATTCCTTGGGTTAAAATGATTTTATAAGGGGTATATCTCAAAAATGATGCAGTCTATGGAGACAAAGGGACTATCAAATGAAAGGCCAATCAAAATTTTTGCATGAAAAAGGAGAAGTAACCAGCATAATATGGGAAGGTTTACCTCGTAAGCTGTTATCATTCAGTTATAATGCATGTTAGAAATCCCAACTAGCATTGGACGTAATATTTAAAATTGACAGGTAAATGACATGCTATTCATAAAGCTTGTCCATGACACAAAACAGCTCAGTATGAACCCCAGTCTTATCAAGATTTTGTAAAATCTGACTGGTTTGTCTAATTGGTTTGAAATTATGCAGTTTTACAAAGTTTGTCTTGTTTTTAATGTGAACATGCCAACTGTAGCATGACCGTAGTAACTGCAGCACGAAGGACCTGACCAGGATCACTTTTGCAACTTTTAGGCTCAAAAGCTAAGACTCAAAACCAATGTCTGACATAAGGCTTGGTTTAGGACATTGCGTGTTTTTGCATGAGTCTTCTATCATGAGCTGAAACCCAGCAGTGGGTATGGGGAACTTCATTCATTCAATTTCGATTTGTGTTTTAGCTTTTATACATAAACTAGCTCCATGCTTCCATACATTGTTGTTGACGTCTATGTTGTAAATCATTGTGGGTCCCTTAGGTGCATGAGAGGTGTTTAAGATTATTAGTCATTTGTTTCATACTGCAGGCATCTGGCAATAAAGTCAGCCGTCAAAGTGTGTTATGTGGAAGTCAAAACATTGTGCTTAATGGAAAGGTAAGGATGCCATGTTCATTTACCTTAGAGAATTGATAATACTCAGTAAGCTACTTATACTCAAAATGTCTTATTTTAAAGAGGTTTGAAATATGTACAAACCATAGAATTACTCATTACATTCATGCAACTTGAAGCTAAAGCCTTTCCATTACTCTTTATTAAACAGTGTTTACCCCTAAGGTTTGGTAGATAGTAACATGAAATAATTTGTAAAATTTAGAAAGGGCCTTCGTAGAGAAGGTTGAATACAAGCAAGTAGGCTGATAATTCTAAAGCCTGATTGTCAAAATTGCTAACTATTGAAGATGCTACAAGTAATTAAGGTGTTACATGCTAGAAACCTTGTACTCTCTGTATGTGCACTCCTCCTGTTGATAATATGACTATCTTCTCTATTAAAGCTGAGTTATTTATATAGTATTCTTTATCTAAATGTGAACCAAAGTTAGAAAGACAGCCAATGATATAGTTGTCATGAGATTACTGTAGCAAATGAACTGTAGGAAGGCAGGAAGTTAACAAGGCAACAAGACAAAACCAAAGTAAGACCAAGGTTCATTTGTAAAATGATGACGTTAACTGTGTAATTTCACATGGCAAGAATTGATTAACCAAAGACTTAATTATTATGGAAATTTTAAGTTAATGTCACATAAGTTTTTTGAGGAGGGTTTTAGGAAAAGATGTGAACACATTCCATGTCCAAAACAACTTTTTATTTGTATTATGACATTAGTAGCTTAATTTAAAGTTTGTTACACAACTAGGACTTTTTTACTTTAATGGTAATTGGTTAAGCAAGAACTTGTCACTTAATGCATCAATTTCCTATATGACTTTTGCCTAACTTTCTTTTTTATTACTTTGTAGTGAATTTATGTGAATTTGGATTAATTTACACACATTTGCATGAATTCTTATAGATTAGTGAGGTTTCATATCAATATTTCGAATTTCATCCATTTTGACCAAATAAGCACTGTACTTTACCTTATTTGGATGAAATGAACTAAATGTGAAATTACTGAGTTTGGGTTAATGACTCATCTTCCATGCATACTTTATACTACACATGTGTTTGTTAATAGATGATATTGTGAAGTCTTCACAAACTTCATTTTACTTGACCAGAAATACACTTAGAAGTATGTTGTCTTTAGTGTCCCTTAATGTTTCATCTCTTTTCATTAGACAATTATCATGTCAGACTGTATAATTCGAGGTGATCTAGCAAATGTTCGCATTGGGAGACATTGTGTTATTGGTAGGAGATCTGTTATTCGACCACCATTCAAGAGATTCAGTAAAGGGTAAGACAATTTGTGTGCAGTTCATAAATTTGGTTTGTATTCTACGCAATTGTCCACAGTACCTTCAGAAATGGGTTATAAAGTAATAGATTCTTAAATACACACATGTTTGTAAGGTAATTAATTAGCTTCATTATACTGAAAGTAAGCATTTACTATAAATTAGTAGAACCTATTACCAAATTTTTTCCTCAGTAGAATGGTCCAGTAGAAATACTAAATTAGTTTAAGCAGCCCTAGAAATAGAATGCTGTGTGTCCATTTTGTCAGTTGATCTTAAACATGTGGAATTTCAGAATGTTTTTTGCTTGACATAAGCTCTAGTAGATAGCATGGAAAATTGAGTGGCCAAGGGGCTTAACATGCAGGAAAATGTGTTAATAATCCTTTTTATTCATAGGCTACCATTGTAACATGCTTTGTTGTGAAGTGTTCAATCCCCAGTGTTTTAAACTGGTATGACTTTAATAACCCTACTGTTACCAAGTTGCACTTAAACTTTGGTGACCAAATTCCTTGAAACTTTTACTTTGATTGGGTTGAATGACAATGAGGGTTATAACTCATTTGTTAGCTTCATGGTGATGTGTCATGTGTATGATTTTGCCAATAGGAGCTTAAACATTCATTTACAGTTTTGTTAACTATTGTGTAAATAATGTAACTTTGACACTTCATGGGATACCAGATTTAAAGTATAGTTGTTTATCTGGGGCATCAGGATGTCAGGATAAATCCACAGCATATCTTAAGATTGTAAAATCAGATTTAAAATGCAGTATTATTACCCACTAAAAGTTGTCTGATGGATAAATGCATTTCTCTGTTTGCAGTTCTTAAATACATTTTTATAACTCACTATGCCACAACAAAGTTGAGAGTCCTTGTGTTACACTTATAGCAAATAACTGCTTGTAACTATCACATGTGTACGCATCAAGAGAGGAGTTAAGTAATGGTCTTAAAGATTACATGAACCAAAAAGCTACTGAGTAATTCCTTGGTACATGACAAAGAAATCATCTCTAAAAGTAGTAGGCATAATATATCTCATCATCATCTCATTTGTAATAGTCCATGTCTCAGCATGGTAGAGAAGTACTGTTTCTACTGTGGCAACAAAGAGTCTTGCTTTCAGCTTTTTTCAAATAGTGGATGACCATACATTCCTCAACTTGTGACACAGGCTCCATGCCAGTGCTTTCCTGGCTTCTAAATCTTTTTGACCATGCTCCAAGGTACTTGAAATTTTTGACAATCTTGAGCTGAGTCCCATCAAGTGCTTTCACTTCAATTGAGCCTGCGTGGTTGAAGGCTTGTATTTCCGTTTTCTTGGCACTGCAATACAGACCCACCAATTGTGCTTTCTGTTCTAGTTGGCTTAAAATTTCCTGGGCTTAATCAATTTCCTCAGTTAATAGTGCTAGGTCATCGGCAAAATCAAGATCAGTAACAATAACTGGTGGCACACTCTTACTCTTCCGCCTGTGCGGACAAAAACCGAGCTCCTCTTCTCTTCTAGTGAATGTCTTTCTCAAAGTCTCAGAGTCAAGTACTGTGGCAAAGAGGTAAGTGTGTTAAGGATCATTTTGTTGACAAGTTTTGTGACCACTGATGATAGACTTATGCCCCAATAATTAAGAGTTGAACTGAGATCACCTGTCTTCGGGAGTGGTTTCATGTCAATCTCAGACCATTTATCGGGTTTCATATTGTCTCTCAGAAGCTTGTTTGTGATAGAGAGAATAATGTCGTCCAGATCACATCTTTTCAGCACTTCTGGAGTAATTTTGTCTGATCCTGCCTTTTTTTCCCTCTTTCAGACTCTTCTCAGCAAATTAATACTCTTCCAATGTGAAATCACGATCTTCAATATTAAGTTCATGAAGGACCTTTGTCTCATAATATGTGGCAATTGATGAATCAACGAATAAAGTGAAATGTTTCACTTGACAAGCAAGAAAGTAAGAAGGGAAATTTATGAGACACATTTCAGTGGCTTTTACAATCACTACCTCCCTTTAAATCAAACCATATCCGTGATATATATCATGAGTATTAAAGGGTTTTTTTGTCAATATATTTTTCTTTCAGTGTTGCATTTTTCCCTTTGCATATTGGAGATCATGTCTTCATTGAAGATGATTGTGTTGTTAATGCTGCACAGATTGGATCCTATGTATACATTGGAAAAAATTGTATAATAGTAAGTATAAGGCTCGAAATGTTTGCATTGCATAGCGTACCAGGGTAACTGATTACATTATATAAATATCAGACATATAACTGCTTGTATCCATTACTGCACTAAGGGTATTGTGGTACACTAAGGATTCAGATCATTAACACAAGTCTGTGGAGACTGTAGGTGATGTGCAAGACAAGTTGAAAGGTCTCTTAAGAGCCTTTTATCAAACATATCGTCAGTCTCACGGATACACATGGCTTAGGCTATGTGAGTCAGAACAGGGTCAGTTATGACAATCATGAATCTGGCAAGTGTTTAGAATATGCAGGTACACATTATGCCTAAAAAGTCAATAGCATAAAAAACTCGTTAGATTGTTATAATATGTTAAGAGTTCAAGGTTAAGTAAATTGTACTATGAACAGTAGAATACCTATGGGTAGATGCATTTAGCTGTATTGCATACTTTTAGGAGGATATGATGGACAGCCTTTGTAGTACTACTTAATAAGCCTCTTATGACACCGATGAGTTTGGGCTGGTTGGGTCAACCAAGCCCCCCGCCCCTATGGCTTTGATTATTTAATGTTGAAAATCGCCTTGAAAATTTGCGACATTATGCTGAAAACATACGTAAAAGCTTTTTTCATCTCACACTCTTCACAGTGTGAATCATCATAAGGGAAAGGATATGTATCTGGCATATATATGTAAGCTTTTAAGTATGTCTTTAGCACAGTGTCGCAAATTTTCAAGTTGATTTTCAAGTTTTGTACCACAAAAATATTGTTCAATTATTTTGTGTTTGCAGTTTTTAGAAAACCTTTCTTATCATGATGGATGAACTCATTTTTTCTGACAAATTGGAAATGTTAAAAATGTGTCTCTTGTGCCTATAAGAAATTTAATTATTTTGTAGGACGAAGGGATAAACAGCAATTGTGTGTCGTAATTCTTTTCTGGTTACACCTGTAACTTTTGCTTAACTTTCATATACTACAACAAAAAATCCACTGACAGATAAATGCGATCCACAACAGTCAAGGTATTGGTTAGAATGAACCGTCAGGATAATTATTTGTGCCAGTTGACTGAAGTATTTTTGTAAATAATGTGAAAGTAATTGATAGTGTGTTAATCAGATTATTCATAATTTGAAAAATACATTTTCTGAATTTTGACTGCAGGGTCGGCGTTCAATCTTGAAGGATTGTTGTGCCATCGCTGATAATACAGTTCTACCGCCAGAAACAGTTGTACCACCATTCACCGTTTTGCAGGGATCTCCAGGTATTTGGCCTTGCAGTCCTTTATTACCATACATTTTAATGTAGGGGCTTGATGTTCTATAGCTAATTCTAGTTTGTTCCTTGAGTCTTGTATGACTGGCCATTGCTAGTTTTTATGGATGTATGCACGTACATTTAAAACTTGCATTGCAGATATGCGTAGTCCAATATTTTATCAGTAGTTTCCTTTAGCTAAATTACATCAATCTCCTTCATGCTGGGAGCATAACGTCTGGCAGAAATAATTAAAACTAAAAGCACTCGGAAGTCACATACCTTTTGCCTTGTCTCTATCGCTTGAAACAGTTTTCCTCTTTTATAAGAGTCTTGGCTTTTCAGTCTTCGTTAATTCATAACCGTTTTTCCATTGCTTGTAAACGGTATATTTCCATGTGGTTTTGTCAATCAGGTTGACAGAAAAGTGTGTAAACATGTCAGAAAAGTTTAGGTCTGGCTCGAAATGTGATAAGAAAGTTTAAGGAGCAACATTAAAAGAAGGATATTGTTTTGTTGATGTATTTCCAGGATGTCTTGTAGATGCCATCCTTGCATGCTAGTAATTGAAGCGTAGATGATGTTTGAATGCTGTTTCAAACTAGTCAAATACTATTCTTACATGTTAGATATGAAGGTGTGTTTTAGATGAAACTAATCAAACACTTTTCTTATTGGTTAGATATGTTCAGGATATGGCATAAATGAAACTAATCAAATACTTTTCTTACATGTTATATATTTTGAGGAGGTGTGATAGATGGAACTAATCAAATACTTTCATTACTTTTTCCAGCAAAAGCTGTTGCAGAACTGCCAGAATGCACCCAAGATAACATGTCCGAGTTGACCAAAAGCTACTATCAACATTTCGTCCCTGTTGTTACAGCAACAAAGTCAGAAAAATAAGACCAGTTAGTACCTAGATTTGTATGGGATTCCCATCCTTATTTATTATTAATGCAAAGCACTCTTTGAACAACCATTTGATTATTGATTTTAAGAGGAAATGTCACATTGCTTGCAAAGAAGAGGATGTACACAGACCTTCATTTGTTTGTTGGGTCCTAGAAAGGACCAAGGTAACTTCTTTGGATGGCAATTAAAAGGGCATCGATTCATTCATTTAAAAGTTGGTGAAAGGACAGGCCATGGTTTCAAGGAATGTCTGCGACTATAGCTTATAAAGACAATGGAATTATAAAACTATTGAGTTATCCTGAAAAGTTTTCAGAGATGGTCAATATATTTGCATTTGATCAGTAATGTCATTTTGTTTAACGATGATAGAGCAGTACGCGAAGTACGATACGAAATCTGACTAGCAAAATTCAAAAGAATTAAGGATACTTAGCCAGCTGGCGGAAGAAAACCACTGTAGATTAGATAGACCTTTTAAAGTCCTTTGGGAGTACCGGAGCTTAAAAGAAACCCGTGACTGTTTATTTCAATGTTATCATGTACTAATACCATCCAGTGTTAGTAGTAATAATATTAAGCACAAATTGCTCCCATCAAATTGTGATTAGTATTTTCACGCTGTTCCAAAGAAGACGAATTACTATACAGCTTGAACCAAACGTTGAAAAACTCTCCTGTAAATATGTTATGCGCATAACAGATACATATATTCGCTTGCGGCCTTCTACAAACGTCCCCAGTGTGCGTCAAAGAGTAACACGTAACTTATAACTTCACTTCAGTTCATTACACAAGGCCATTCTGTCTACTTCTACATTGTTTTAGTATTGTTTTAGTATACGGCAATAAGTGGATACCTTTAAGGCTCGATTCATATGCCGCTTACAAGCGCATATACCAACAAACGCCCAGCAACACGAGTGGACCATCGGGGTAAATGTAATTCGACCTTTCCTACTGAGCCGTTTAGCCTAGTAACAAAGGCGTCATGTATGCAGTCTTGAGTCGTGGGCTGGAAGCCCCGTTGGTCATAATCACAACTTCCTAGAGTTGCTAAAGGACTTTAGTAAACATTGCTTTAGCAAGAGTCTTAGGGTTGTATCGATCGCCCATCCCTGTACTCGTTCTTTCCTTTTTGTTCAAGTGCAGAGGATGTACTTTTATCAACATTTTCTGCTGCAGGCATCGGACGCGCCTCCTTTTCGTCACAAGCACATTGATGTGGAATCATTTAGTACTCATGGGTATTATCATTTTCTGTGGCTATGATTATCTTTGATGAGGGTACCATATTAAGTAGTTTTTACGTTGGTTCTTTTAACTTATAGGAGCACAAGTGCTTTGGTAGCACTTAGGGAGGCTGCACTATCAACAATTGTGTAATATCGGCGTTCAAACTTTTCTGACTTTGGTGCTTCTCTTCGTATCAATTCCCTAGATATTTCTGCTTTGTATGAAAGAAATTTCAACCTTGATGTAGCTCTAACTTCCTTGATACTATCTTCCTCTTTGTCATAGGGAGTATGTTCATCACACGGCTAGCTTTTGTCTTTTTGCATTTGATTCACAAAAGTGTTGTGCCGTGGGGCTAGTATGACTAATAAATTGTAATTTTACCACCTTATGGGGTAAGATAACGATCCGTCTGCGAATTTTCGACTAAGAAAAGGTTCGCGACAAGTTATTCGACAGATCTTATTCTATGAGGAATCGGAAATAGATAGTACAAAGATCATTACCCCCGTACTGAAGCGGCAGTGTTGCAGCTCGCGAATAAAGTGAATAAGTTGTAGGGGCTCAAAATTTCAGGAGAACATATACCGTAAATCCTCGAATAAGCCCCGGGGGCTTATTTGCAAAAATAAATGTTTAGGTGGCGGCTTATTCGAGGATTTACGGTAAAACCAGTTTCCAATAAAAAATACGTTTAGTAGACCAGTATTTACCGAACTTAACAAGCAATTTTTCATTGGCCAATCAAAGTTTATGAAAAACGATACAATTGAATTTAAGGACTACATTCATTAAAACGTGGTCAAATCCGTCATCTGGTAAATCAGGCTGATAAAGTCAAGGTTAATTTAAAAGGCCCTTAAACAAACAGCGAACTGTCCTCATCATGTAAATGTCTTCATCTACATGACATGACAACTTCATTGAAACTCAGTGTAGAGCAGGCATGCCTCATTCGTGGTTTAACCCATAAAATGTTTAGACTGACTATATAGCTACAAGCCTAACTCTTCATTTTTCACCTTAACATTTTGCAACAAGTAGGACTATTTTGATGGTTGTTTTCTATTACCGATAGCCTGAACGAGAATGATGTTGAAAGAACTTATTTTGAGTGCCCAGCCGCCCCTAAAAAGGGTCAAATCTGTGAAAATAATCGGAGTAAATTTGGTAATAATGGGCACTATAAGCTGACTATTACTCTTGAAACGTAGGCGATAGTTTCTCCTCTTTAGTGATACGGATGAGCTGATACGTTTTACGGTCGTGCCATATTAAATTTCTGAGTTGCCATCCTATATTTTATATTGTCCGAAGATATTACGGCTAATATACTTCGATAATGATGGGATGAGATATGTCTTGGATGTTGGACTAGTTTCAAATACGTTTGCTTACTGCCATGTTACTGCAAAGTGGCGTGGAGCACTTTAACATAGGGCCAAAGGGACTGGGACCAAACGAGCACAAAGAGATATCATTATAACAGAGACGAAAGTCGATAACGAAGGTACGAATGGGAAAGAAGGAAGGCATGGGTAAAGAAAGTATACGTTTGACATCATCTAATTGATTTTATTACTCTTTTGTTACACTTCCTAGATCCTTAAATCAGTGGTTGTTTGTAACGTTGGCGCTAAAAGGTATGTTACTTACAACAAGAGCATTTTAGTGCCTCTTTTGAGTTCTTTGACGCGCCAAAAGTTGCATGGACTCTCCACGAGAGTTGAAGGGAGTGCTGTCATAGGTTAACAGAACTTAAAAATTTGAATTAAAAATTTGAACTTGCTTGTGCCGCAAATTGTTCGGTAAATGTAAGCGTCAAACCTTAAAGAGGTTTTTGGGTAATTTTCAATTAGTTCTCCCTCTCTGCCAAATTTGGTTCGGGTAAGGATTAGACTGGCTGTAACCTAGTCTGGTCCTAATCCAATTTTAAAGTCGAAGGATAATTAACAAGGACATTTTTCCTAAGTTTCAAGCAAGGGCACACTCACTGTCTGCTCCAAAATAGAGTATTCACGCTAGTCTTTGAAGCAAACGACTCCTCGTCGAGTGTGCCTAATTCGTATACCAGGAATGTCGATTGAAACAGTTGAGCTCATTTGGAAAATGGGGTACCGTTACCCTCTGTCACCAATAGTTCTTTTCTTGTGGTGGGTGGATCCGGACTCGAAACCTCGGCGTGCAAAATCGCACCTTTCATCCACTCCTTGCAACAGTTAATATGTGCTGAGATACCACATGTATCCAGCACTGATGAAGACGTAAGCCGAATCACAGAAAAAAAGGAAAGAATTTCCCCTTTTACCCACTCCTAGGTTTCGTCTCGTGTTACCAAGGACTTTGAAAGTCCTTCATCAAATCTTTGTGCCATGATGGCACGGAGGTTTCATTGTTGCCTTTCAAGTCTGAGGATTGTAAGTTCGATTCCGGTCGGCTCCCACCTAGTGCGGCAATTGTGGTAATGCTCAACTCTGGACAAATATATATACATCTAAGAGCAAGAAATTATGAGCACAAAAAATTTCTTTTATCAAAGATGGATGTCTCTACTCTCAAGCCCTTAAGTGAATATTTACATGTTTACTTCCAGCACTGTTCAGAGTGGAATAAATAGTTTATACGAAAATATATTACTACAAGAGTCGTACTGTATGTAAAATGAAACTTAAAAGCAGTGACTATGCCGTGGATGTTAACAATTGAAACTTAATCACGGTGAACCTACAAGTTTCTTTTTAGGATCGACTTGGGCGCGTGATCACCGACGTTTGCAACTCAGGTTGCCTTGATAACTTGTTCGATGTTAATATCAACAATACATTTATCTTTCTTTCATTGGTCCGAACTAGATTCTGACACTTGTAGACGGAGCCTAAAACAATACGAAAGTGTGAACCTCCGAAAGCACGGCATTTGACAATACAATACAGAGTTTTGTGGTATGACCATAAATCAGGGTATAGCGATGAAGCCAAGTCAAGAGACTATACTAAACAATCTAAGATGCAAAATGTCAGAAATAGACAGAAAGATCAAGGGGCCATTGTAAATGCCAGTATCAGCCAGACAATTTCCGATAGCGGTTAGATGACTTGGGATCTTAACCATTTGTAAAAACTGACAGAAATCGTGCTGCCCGACTAGAGATGCCGTAGTGATGTGAAACATACGTAGATTACGCTACAGCAATCAAATTGCAACCTAAAATTAGGATACATATTTACACTACTTAATGCATCAAGCATACAAAGTGAACGAAAAAAAACTTAGACTTAAAAGGCCTCCTAAAATGTGTTACAAACAGTTCATACAACTACGTTTCCTCGATTTTGTCACACTCCAATTTCACATACGGCAAAGCACGAAAAAGTGATTGTATATACACGATACTACGGCAAAGAGAGTATCAATAGATGAATACATGATTACTTGGGAAGCAATTCCTAGGTACCAAAGAAACGCAACCTGCCTATTTACCAAAGTGACATTAAAACTTGCCAACATATGAAGCTAATTAGCCCAATCTAAAATACAGAGAGAGAGAGAGAGAGAGAGAGAGAGAGATAGATAGACAGACAGACACAGACAGACAGACAGAGATATTGACCTGGCTATTATCGTTATTGGTAACACGTAATCTACCAGCAAATAAATTAATAACGAAAGGCATGGGGCAGAATACGTACATAGTAACCAGCGTAAAATAACATTTTAACACCAAAGGAAGGCTCCGGAACGATATTTGAACACTGGAATATTTAAAATACGCTAACCAATCAAACACATTTCATGTCCTTGAGATAATTTAAACAGACTGTATTAAAACGACTTCCTATCTCTTTACCAAAGGAAAATCGCTACAAGCAATAGCGAAGATTTCCACAAACATTTTAAACAAAGGTATTCACTCAAATCATCAACAGTTATCAACACTAAGCTTCAACACGCATAAACAAATCTACAAATACATTCAGCAACGATTTATTCAGTTCTTCTCCCACATTGAACTAACCAAAAGCAGATATAAATTAACATTTCATTGTATATACACGATTTGCAAGTAGTGTAAATTCCAAACTAGGCCAATACGATGTTGATACGAAGGCCGGCTCAAATGTTTTTGTTATTTCTGGGTTACGTTCTTGTTGTAAACTGGGTACCATACCCCACGAAAATATCCTGAGAAGTTGTCCATGATGTCATTTATGCACTCTCGCGTCTCTTGATAATTTTCTCCCCATCTGCATCGCGCTTGTTAATGTATGAATAATATGGCAATGCCTTATTTTTCAGTTCATATGAAATTGTATTACTACAAAATGTGCTCACCGAAAACCTAAATTAGAACGCTTCTATGCAAAGACAAGTTGGGAAGTGCAGGAGACATGTTTCTGACAAAATTAGTGAAGGCATACAGATATCGGAGGCGATTACATGTCTCTAGAAGGACTTTCAGGCTAAATGCTTCCTCCCCACAAATCAATTAATTTTTAATAAATTTGCCAATCCGCCATTTATTTCATCTCCTATAGTATAGACCCGAGAATATTTCGACTTATGTCGAGCGTAAACACGTTGCTTTGAGGCTACAGTGAACATTGCCGTTTGGAAAGTAGAAATTACCTGCACGTTTACGTCAAGCACAGTGAAAATATAAGATAAAGCAATGACTGGGTCGCTCCAATTCAGATATTTATGAGGCGTGACGCCAGTAATGGTTTCATTGCCCGACACTAGCGTCATCATTAGCAACTTGTAACGGGTATTTTCTATATAAAATAACACGGAATGTTCAATACCTACCGTCACTGAAGAAGGGACGAAAGAGGGTTAAAATCAAGTCAAACGAACAACCAAGCCGCGTTGGATAAGGCATTCATTACAACGACAAACTTACCAGAAAGACAGAAAATATCAAAATGATGATTGTTATTACAAACCATAAACAAGCAATAGAAAGTTCGCTTATTTTTCAGCACCTTGACCTCAAAATACCAAACAGTAACGCATAAAAA
Organism: Chironex yamaguchii; assembly: GCA_024741275.1. Classification (NCBI taxonomy): domain Eukaryota; kingdom Metazoa; phylum Cnidaria; class Cubozoa; order Chirodropida; family Chirodropidae; genus Chironex; species Chironex yamaguchii. Next base: position 13,681 of record JANTCA010011336.1, on the reverse strand, counting down.
ATTCATTCCCATTTTAATGTTTCGTAACCCTCGACAGCCAAGCAGGTATGCTAATCGGACCACCACTCACAACAGACAACAAGTTTCTTAAACAAAATGCTGGATAACAAAATGCCTAAATTTACAATTAGTCGTCAGGAAGAAGAAATGAAATGCAGTAAAGTATAGTAAGCAGTGGGTGACAACGAAGACACTAGACATATTTACATTCACTTGGCATACATTTGATATAGTATGCATTTAAAGCAACGAAGGCGGAGAAAAATGGAAGGCGAGTCTCAGCGCGAGTAAATTGCACTTACTTTGTCAGCATTGCTAATTATGGGATCAGTTGTGAACGCCAATATCCTGTCACGGCAACTATTATGCTCACTACTTTAATAAATTGAAAATTTCGCGTCAGACGCTGTCATACGCCAATAAGCATAAAATGCATACATGTCATAGGGTCGTGCAGGCGTGCCCTTCCCAATCTTTGCAACGAAGAACATCTTCAGGTTGCACTTTGTAGAAAGTGAAAAAACGAAAGCAGAATTTAACTCTTACTTCCTGTCGAAGCAAACCCAATTATGTCGACGTCATATATGCAGAAAACGGTATGGGTGGTGGAGGAGGCGCTATAGACGGAGGTGGACCAATATCGAAGTCATCGTCATCTTCAAATTCAAAATCCATCATAGCAAGTTCTGGCGGGGGAGGAGGAAGTGATGCAGAGGACGCTGTGCTTCCTGCATGTGTTCTCGAGATTCCATGCCAGTCAATAAACTGGTCACCTGGTAGCTCACCTGGATTCACAACCGATACCACACTTACAGATAATACTCCTTCTGCTGCCCCAGGAGAACTTGCAGATGTGGTTGTTGGAGGTGGCGGCGGTGGTACGGACGGGGGAGGTGTCAGTGGTGGCGGATACGGCGTTCCTTTATTAAGACTTCCAGCCCGGGGCTTCTTTGCCCTGTCAACTGGTGGTGGCGGGGGAACAAAACTTGGTGGTCCCTTGTCATCATCATCAAAACTTATTTTCCTTGTATTACTACCGGTTTTCTTTGATCCATTTGAGTTATTAAGGATGACTCCATTATCAAATAATGGTGGACAAACGGTATATCCCGCCTCATCTTCAAACGGAGGCACCACAGGCGGGAGCGGTGAAATCGAGTAGTCCTCTAAAAATTCAAATGCTTCGGTTGTTTCCTGCGAAAAATTGATTGCTGGAGGCGGTGGAGGAGGAGGGAGCTCCTTTGGTGGCGACGAACGTGTACCTTTGGATGTTTTACGCCGACGTGCAACAGGAGGTGCAGGTGTAAATTTATTTGAAAATTCCAGCGGAGGAGGCAAGTCTGCTCCAACAGAAGGGAGTAGTGAATTAGTGCAGCTGGACTGTGGAGTCGATGCAGTGGCATCACTAGACAATTTTCTACTAGGTACTTCTATGGGATGATCACCATCAACTATATAAGGTGAACTTCCCATTGTGTCGGTCTTTGCCATAAAGTCACAGTTAGTAGGAATTGCCTCTCCCTCGTCTGATGCAGCAATTTCGATATCGGTTTTCCCGTTTAATTCTGGCACAAACTGTGTAGCATAACCAACATCAGTTGTAGGTGGCGGTAGTTCATGAAATTGTGGTGGTAATGGTGGTGGGCAAGAGGGAGGAGGTGGAATGTCTGGTTCTTGTATAAAATTGCTGTCAACTGCATGCTCTACTTCCCCTGAAACTGATTCACTCGTATCATCTTCAACTGTTGGACTAAATTTAACGCTGTGATTTTCACTTCTTGTAGACGGACTGGATCGCTTCTTTAAGATGGAAACAGGTTTTGCAGGAGGCGTCTCACACCCTGATTGTGATCGCCTTCGTGACTTCGTGGAGAGCATAAAAGAGCTAACTTCAGCACTAGCCGACGATGCCTCTGAAGAGGACCTATCTCTGTCGTCATCAGTCGCTGGCGGGACATTTACGAAAGGACTGTTCTTCCTCACTCCACCGTTCCCGTCGAATTCAAGTACCTTGTAATTTGAATGCGGAGTTGGTTCCTCCACATTTGGTGCGACCATGTTGTATAAAATATCTTCACTCTGAATGAAAACACCACTAGTTCTTCCGAGACCTACCGATTCATCTCTTTGGTCGCATTCCTCAGCGTTGCTACACGGCTTATCCAGCTCACTGAGATGTCCACTGACACTTCTTTCGCCGTTACATCTACTTGAAATATCCGGAATTCCGTCAATCTTTGAAACAAAACCGTTAGTTTTGCCTAAAGTATCCACATTTTTACTCAACTGTCTAACAGATTCACCTACCGTCCTATATTGCTTATTACTCAGACTTTCTTGGTGACCTATAATGTGTGAAGATAAAACGCCCTCATTTACAAAGGCATCTGAATCCATACCAGCCAACGAAGCCTCTTCCGCAGTACCACTACCAGGTTCCGTATCCAGCACCCCTCTTCCAGTATCAGAATTCGATTTATCAAAACTGTTGCTATGGGATGAAGTATGTTTACTGCTAAGTTTCGGTTTGATTAATGATGCGTACAAGGATAAGGAAGCAGGTTCTGTATTCCCAGATTCACTCAAATCTTCATTGCTTACTTTTCCACTGCGATACTTCTCCATAATAGTTTTATATAAGGATGCCCCCTTTTCTTGAGACTGGGAGCCCTTCATATCTATATCCTGGCGACTGGATGGGTTAGATACATGTGAGCTACAAGGTGCTATGGAACCGGAGTTGGCTTCGTCTTCCATCCTGTCGGATTTCTCAGCAGGCCTTGCATGCGAATCTTCCTGATTACATAGGTTTGCTCCTTCCCTCTTCTCCAGTGTAACAATCCACGAGGAATCATTTTCTTTACTCTGATCTAAGGCTTGATTCTTCTTTGGTTTGACAGGCTTTGGTTTAACAGGAGGCGGTTTCACTATGCTTGTTTTAAGCTTTACAGGAAGAGATGCTTTTACATCATCTTGCTTTACTCTGGGAGGTGATTCAGAGTTGGCTTTTGGTTCAACAGCTTCTTGTGTATCAAGGTCGTATTTTGTTAGACTGCTGGTCCTTCTAGGAGGGGGTGGTGGTCTCTTCTTGGTGTCCCTAGGAACAGTGTGTCGAGAATAGTTTGGCTGTTTTTCACCATGGTCCCTTGACGATACATTAGCAGTAGTTACAACCAGTGACTGAGTCTTTCGATCCTTTTTAATGGCTGGCTTAGGAGAGTCAGCGTGATCATCCTTACCATCCGTAGAGTCACCCTTTTGGATTATTTTTGACGCAACCTCCGTTGCAGTAGAGGAATCATCTGCGCTTTCTCTTCTGTGAGTAATTACAGAATCTGAGGTAGGTACCGCATAAGTCTTTGGTGTCGTGCTCTCGTTTGTTGTAACACTCTTTTTCCTGCGCAAGACAACGGCCTCGAAACTCTTCTTTAGCTCGTCTTGGTTAATCACAGGAGGTACCCCGTTGAAGGACAGGCCCCGGCTATGCTTCCTCTGACGTATGGGCTCCTTCAGGAGGGAAAAGTAAAAATGGTGAAAAACCAATAATAACATAAACAAAGCAAAACATGTGTCCGTCACAATACTAAAGGAGATGAGAAATCCCAACCCGATTACTAGTGACGATTTTGGGTATCATACTACCTTGAATAGATATCATCATTGACGTATTTTATATACTGGTACTGTCTTCTGGCCGATGCCTTTTTGTATAACGAAGTAAAACGTGCTGTAAATACCACTAGGCTTTTGTGCAGTAAATAAAACAAAATTGAGACTTCATCCCACTACTTTGGAGCGAATAACGATCCATTCGCATTGTATCGACACAAATTGTAGGACTAGGACCCCGTCAATGGAAATTTGCGAATTATTTGTTTTCCTCGACACAAGTGGAAATAACGTCTAAAGTTTTGTCTTTTACTCAGTGGTTAATTGTAAGCCCAGGCAAGTTGATACATAGATTTAGTTGGTATATGCATACCTATACTTGTATATGTCGACTAGCAACAAACTTCTCTTTTTCATTTATTCGTCGCTACTTTTCACGTACATCATCGCAATAGCATTTCCAACTCCTTACCACGTGGGATTTCTTATATGAATAAAAGAATCAAATTCACTGACAACCGGTGCAATTCGTTTCCTTGCAGTCGGGGGCTACTGAGTTGTACTAAATGAAATGCCCCGTATTTCAAAAGGTCTCCTTGAGTAGCGCGGGACTAATTAACAACCTTCCAACGACCTCCTCAGTCACACGAAGGGCAGAGAAATAAAAATATTCGATAGCTAGGTCAGCGCTTCAGGATATACTCTACAGAGTGACCCAGTGAACAAATACGATAAGTCCTGTACTTAACACTGCCACGATTAAGGTTAGTTTACAGATGTTTTTTTTATCTGTATGACTCATGAATCTAAATTGTATAGTGCAAGCTTAACTTGCAGGGTAACTTAATATCCCTTGCGACAACTCACGGGGGATTAACTCTTTTAACAAATCAGACAAACAGAACGAGTCACATGCATCGTACGTTTTGGCTGTCAATGATACACATTCTTTTAGGCAGATAGGTTCTCTCGTGTTCAAACTTAGCCATTGATGGACTACTCCTTTTTTAAAAAAGCTCTTAAAAACGTCGACCTATTCTGAAAAAAAATTCAAAACAAGCTTGAACCTTCTAGCTGTAGCTCGTTTAAGACCAGTTTACACGATGCGTTTTCTCGTGTGTCTGACTCATGATTCAAGGTTGCACGAGTTTTTGAATCATGAGTCAAAACGGTTTCCGGATGAGCTTTTTATTTATGAATCATTTTCACATCAAATCAAACCTCAGTAGACATTTACGCACTCTAACCATAGCACGAAAAAGAGCACCTTCAAGAATAGCATCGATGAGAGCCAGAGAAGTATAGAAAGAATTTTGCAATTGTTTTGGCAATGGAGCAGTACTCTGACAATGGATATTTTTGGTTCTAAATGATAAAAGTTTCATCAGGCTAAGGCTCACTTTTTCAAGGAAAAAACGGTAAATATCAACTTCAGTGTATATACCTTTTTCAAAAAAGAATATCTCCACTCATTTTCTCCAAAAAATTTGATTAAAAGTCAAAGGTCAGACACATAAAAAATGGATCGTCTAATCTGGCCTTTATATATACATACAAAATAACTATACAGATACCTGCGTCAATACATATACATCCCACATGGATGCAATGATACACAAAAAAGACATTCGCCACACAAATATAGCTAGATGTAAAAATTTCTGGATAAAATATAGACATATAGATACTTTAAGGGATTTAAAGAGATCTGTTTAGGTGCAATATATATATATAAAGATGCCAGGGTGGATGCAAACAGATTTGTTTAGCTGGATACACAAATGAACCTAAAAAACAAGAAAAAATTCCATTTGTCTTATGACAAAATTATAAATTTCTCTATTTCACTTACTTCTTTCTCTTTTTTAACCATTTCCTCCTTCTTTGCCTTGCCCTTTGTCAAGTCAGCTTTAGCGGTCTGAAGAGAGAGACAAATATATTATGACGTACAAACACCTAAACGATGAAACACAAAGAAAATGATGTCAGAAGAAATTTATGACGCCAAATATCTGGAAGCGACGAGACTTAATTCTTGAAAAATTTGGGAGGTCAATTGGACTTATCCATAGCGGCATCTACAAAGTACAAGTGACTAAATCGATAAAGAAGTTAACCTGTAATAGGTTTCGCCAGAAAACGGGATTCTTAGAGTTTAACGGAAGTCTCCTTGGAGGAACGAGGCTCTATTCCTGAGAATTTTTTAAGTAAACAGGGGTGAATCCTGAAAGTCCCCAAGGGGGGACGGGGGTGTTACAATTGAAGACCTTGTACGAAACGAGGCTGGACTGGCTTCTGTACAAATAAATCTTGAAGCTCAAAGAGTCCTCTAGTTTCTTTTACAGCTATCACTGCTTACTTGTTAAAGCAGGGTCCGGTAAATAAGCATACGCTCTTTAACCAAGTAAAAAGAAAAGCATACCAAATGAGTCGCAAACCACACAATTTCCTGCTCGGCCATCAGCGAGAATCAGCAGCAGCCAATGGGTTTAATAAACGGATTTAAAAATAACTTGATGTTGACTCCATGTCTTCTACAGAGACCATGACATGAATATTGTAATAGTAACTTTTTTCATATACAGTAAACCCACGTACTGGTTGTCAAAAAATCAACTTTTCAAACAGAAATTTTGAGAATATCAGGGACGAGCAAGGAAATGGACTGTGACTATGGCTACCTAAAAGTCGAACCTTAAACACTGAGGTAAACATGTCAACAGGAAAGGTCAAATGATGTTTAGTCGTTCAACCTCAATCCTCCACTTGTACAATTACTTGTCCGTCTATATCAGTGAATCTAACATTCAGTAATGGCAGTCTGTTAGGTCAACAATTTCAAAGTAATTGAAAAGCAGGAAAATCCGCAGCCCTAAAAGAAATCGCTAATCACTGATGTATACCATAAGCTACTTCAAACAAGGGGCAGAGATATTGATCACGATAGACGCCGTCGATGGATTTTCGGATTACAATGCCCGTAACACCTTCCTTAAGACCATTATCATCACTAGCACCGCAGTTTATATAAGTCATTAAAATGTGTATATGCTGTTAAGGTATCAATTATACAACTAAAAAATGTAAGACCAGAAAGAGCATGCTTACACCTCAAAATAAGACAAGGAATACATCATTAAAATACCCTACCTGTGTCTTACAGGAAACCAAATCCTTCATTCTAAAATATAGCGCCTCTGACAGGCCGTAGCACTAAAGCAGGTTGCCTCGAATTTAAGAAAGGGTTGACAACACTGCAATCGAGGTCATCAACTGAAGTTCTTTACTCATCACACAAAATCTCTCTAAGCGGCAAAAAACATTTACGATATAGGGCTGGGACGAGACAGGCAAACACTCATGCGGTGAAAAATGCGAAACAAGCTTTTGAGGTCATTGTATTGTGACGGAACACGCTGTAGGTGCACAGTTGTGCTCGTATAATCTTGCACACTAGGCAATAACTAAAATGAAATCGAAATAGGCGAAAGCATGGCTGCGACTGCCTGAAAAAATTCTTCAAAAGTTTAACATTCAGCCAAGCCAAGCAATGTGGATCCCACGTGATAAAGAGGTGCACGACGCCTTACTTCGGAGGATAGTGTGGACGTCAACCCTAGGAGCGTGACATCTCATAGGAGCGTGACACCGGAATACCGAAAAATATTCCAGTGGATGGTCAAATGCACAATGCACCAGAGATAGATTTCAAGTGGCTCTGATATTACGGATAATAGAGTAAAATCTATCACAGTACAGATCATACGTGTAGCCCCGTTAATACCCAAGATCTCCATAACAAAGGCAATTTCACCAAGGGAGGGCCATTGTTGCGCAAAAAAATAACGTAACAAATTACTGAAAGAGTAAAACTTCATAGTATAGTCAAAGAAACAACTAGGGTAATCGGGAATGCAACGAGAGACAGAAATCCTATTTAAGAATCTGTTTTAAATTTCCACATTCCGCTTTTTATCCAACGTAACACGTGATATGCATTCCTAGCGTGATTGGCTGACAGACAGATTTCCTCTATCGAACGACGTTGGTCACATGGTTTCAACATCTTTATCTATTCAAATAGATCGATCGCCGTCGAGAGGCAATCGGCAAACAATGCAATGCACATGCATGATATCTATCGATGTGACCAAAATTCATCAGATTCAACCACTTCCGATAAAGTTGTGAAAAGGCTTTAACCTCTGCTGTTTCAGGCACACACGACATCGTAGAGAAGGGCAAGAGACCCACTGTTGAGATCAAACATGGGTTATTCAGCGCTTCCGTACTGTCTTCATTATCATCCTACAATCCTAGCCGAGAAAGATTGCATAACTTGCTCTCAGAAGCTATGCACCCATACTACCATAGCCAATTTATGTAGCAGTATCCCCGTGTCCAGTGAGGCTATCATAGAATGGGTGAGCTTTCTGTTGTCCTAGTAGATACCAGCATCCTGTTATGTTGCTAAACAATTTATGGACAGAAAGGCAACTTATCTTTAATTAAAAATTTTTGACTCAATAATTGCAAATAATGTACTAGAAAAGGATAGTTGCCGAACTAATTTTTTCCTCGCCTCCCAAACCTACCAAATGTCCAACACAAGGGTCATCTATCATTGATCGTGCAGCTAACTCGTTCACTAATTACTATTCTAATTAAAAATATAACTTTGTACTAAAATGACTTACTGCAATTCTCAAATAGCACAATTTTGTACTCGAATAAACTAACAAAGGTTAAATCTGTTTTGTCATGTTGTACGCTTTTAGCTCCTCTCATTTAGAAAATGTACAATGACATCAACAGGGTTTTGCTACCACACAGCGAGGGTAAGAAACAAAAGCGACGTAAAATTCACAGAGCAAATTTAAATCGTAAAATGTTAAAATGCGAAGCAGTTACCTCAAAATGCTGGAGAAAAATTGCAAATGGTCCAAAGAAATCTTCTGTTGTTATTTTAGCTGAATCTTCTCCGAAAAATTCACAAGCAGATTTAAAATCCGTTTTCATTTTGTCATGTCTTGCAACGACATTCTTGAATTTATTTTCAGCTTCGGACATAAATTTCTACATTTTTGGTTAAGAGAAACACTTCCAAAAAACTAAGAAAGAAAACGTTCATGGAAATGCGGAAAAGTAAATTACGAAAAGGTGGAGAAATAATGCAATCACTCTCTACCTTGCATATACTAAAACTTACAAAAAAAATAATTAACGTATGCCACCAATACCTCAGTTGTTACCTACATGCACTATTTTCTAGCTGCCTTATTTCTATAATCTGAACACAAAAATAAACTGTAAAAAGGATACGCCCATAACATCCTTGTATTTATCATTTTCATTATCCTTTCCACCATTTGATGACTTCACTCCATCTCTTATTTGCTGAGTCAAAAATACGGTAAAATGATTGGTCAGAAAAAAAATCACTTTCCACTGAATTCTATAATACACGAGTTTCAGAAAAATACAGCCAGACAAACTCAGAAAGCACCTATTCGTTCTCTGTACAGTACTTATAACAAAAGTATTTCTCTTGGAGTAATGTTTCAAAATTTCATTTTAAACTTCACCTTGAAACTGTTTAGTATCCAGAAAAAATACAGTAAACCAACACAAGCGATAATTACAACTTGGTAATGCTAATATAATAAACTTCCACGAGGCTTCTTTTTCTTCTAAGTGCCATGAATTCTGCGTACCATATTCAAGGGCGTTGGCAAACATGGGATGACACTGCTTTCTGTCTTAAGCCATCTCAAAGAACGCCAAATCTTGGTATTTTCTTCTTTTCCTAATACATTCATTTGACAAGACACCTACAGCACCTTCTCTCCTTTACCCTTCTTCCTTTTGATCGTGCTTATCAGTCCTAGACTCCCCAGGCTATTCTTTCTCGAACTAGCATATACCAAATCACGCCATATGCGATATATAGGTTCATCAAACGAAACCTTGTACGTGGAAAATCCGCGAAGAGAGCGTTTTCTTCACCAACAGGACTGTCACAAGCTGATGTTTCTTTTGATAAAGTCACGCGCATTGATACGCAATTATTAAATAAAAGACAATTTAAAACGACGAACATTGACTTTGTAATCTTCATGTTCTTATTCAGCAATTACTAGCTAAAGAAACTCGTATATGAGAGAAAGGATATTTGCAACATTCTAGATGGATTAGCAGGCTCCAATGTGCCTGTTATGTTTGCTTGTTTTTAAATCCAATTAAGAGTTACAAGCAAGACCATTCAAACTAATCATTTTCAAGCAGGTAGATTAAAACGAATACCTCATCTAAGCACTACGTAAGTAGCCAAATCGAGTGATTAGGTCAATACAGGAGGAATACCTTCATTCCAATCTTCAGTTCTTCCATTTCCAGTCCCACCATCTGACTTGACACTAACAAGGACATATACAATTAACCTTTAGTATTTACGTAATCCCGTCTAATGACTCTGAAGTGAAGAGACTGCGCCTTAAACGATTGCACGTGTATTACAGGTTATATGACCTGATCACCAATCTAATACTGGGCTGTTGATACTAGTGTTTAAGTTTCAGCAAGGTAGTTTGTAAATCATCAGTATACTTACATAGTCAGTATAATCATGGTACCAAAGAAGGTCTTCTATCCACCCGAATATACTTCGGATTACAAATTCAACAATAACAACAGAATTCAAATACTATCACTGAAAATCATAAAACCATCTTACAGGAATAAGAATTCCACATGTGCCAAACATACAATTATCTCAAAACTCTTTCACGTAAATTACAACACTCCCCTAACACTGTTCAAGCAAGAATTTAAAGTGACCTGTACCTTCATTACTGCCAATATCCAAACCAGTTTTTGCCATCTCTGCAATTTCGTTTTAAGCATCACCCTGTTCGACTCCTTTTGATTTTGTTAATCTTTTCGTACAGCATAAGTTAAATATGTTTGATTTCAAAAACAATTCTTTACCTTTTGCTGCCTGTGGAATGTGCTCCAACTCTTCCTTGACGTCAACCAACTCAGGAGACTTGTTCAATATTGTATTTGTAATGACATGGAGGAGAGTTGATTTGTTATCTGTTGTTTTCGTGCTAAGAAGCTGGTACAGGAAAGAAAAAATGTGAACAGGACTGATAAATTTCACATTTGTAAAATTTGAGGTTATTGACGAGTGCTAAAGAAAGGACTTGAACGAACTACAAAACAATTAGAGTGGCATTGTCATACAGTTAATGATGGATAAAGGAAAGTATTCGACAATACTTTAAACAATCCTTAAATAGTATCAAACAACTCACATAATGTTTGCATTTAATAGCTTTTGAAACAGAAACATGTTCGATATAACGATTGGCTCCACTGTAGCGGTAAATATAAACCAAAAATCTTAAATACACAAATATTAGCTTCCTGATAAAATCGCCTTACTTACAAAGGTTAAAAATGAATTATAAGGATGAGAACGTGGCACAAATTGTTTGCCTTAAACACTAAAACTGAAATGTTAAAAGAATAGATCCAGAATCATAGAATCAAAAACAAATTCGATGCATCAGAGTAGAACAATGGCTTCCGTATTGTGACGTGAAAAATCGGGTCGGATAATACCGGATAAAAAGAATAGGAACGGCGTCAATTAAATAGTGGCCCGGTACCTTGGAATCTTAATTAAGTGGTGTACAATGAAGTACAAGATTCTTAACGGCAAAATGAAAGAATGAGCCTAGAATCACAGAGTAAAGGGATTAGCTCCCTTATGGCGGAGTATAACAATGAACCTAGAATTGTATTTTTTGAAGCGCAGATTCTGAATTGATTAGCCTAAGCTGAGCTGAGAAAATGCAGTAGGGGCCTTTGTAAGCATACCAGACAGCTACAAGAAAAAAAGGGTGGAATTGCAGCCACATTGCTGTTACACTTTTGATACAATGGTCAACACTGGTACTTCCTTTTGTCGCATTTGTTTAATTGCATGGGTTTCTTCGCTGTGTTTTAACTGAATATCCCTCCATACTTGCTACTCAAAAATGAAAATAACAACGTATTGCTAGTTTACTTATCAGTATACAATTCATCTGTCCCTTATGATACCTAAATACCTTGGAGAATTGTTTTAGAGGTGGTCCATTATGAGTGGGGACTCAACAAAAGCTAAGATGGTGTTCCAATTAACCAACGTCCAACAAATACCCTCTTAAATCCTAAATTACAATACAAACACGTTAAGTGGTACACCCAAGACGCTGAATATGTTGACAATCACATCTACCCGATCAAGAAGTTTGTCGTATAACGAGGACGAGTGTTAGGGATAATCATCTTAGTAGAGACGTGACTGGTACGCGTCAAATTTTTAACGTATGTGAATAATATAAGTGCTATTCACTAATTTCCGTACATATTTGTCTACAATAAACAATGTCATGGGAAATGTTTTACCGTGTCTATTCGCATACATCTGTTCCCATAGCTCTTCCAGTGTCGGTGGGCAATTGAGCGAAAATAATTAAATGCTGTAAGACGACAGTGTGGTAAATTGGAAGAAGTTTCAAAATCTATACAATCCACGTTCACTTTAACATGAGCATATTTTCCAAATTCTAAGATAAGGTAGTACAAAACACCGTTTTGAAATGACTATTCATCAAATAACGTGAAGTAATCATCTTTGCAGTAACAAACTTCGGGTATTTGCATATTATTAAACAAGTAAACACGAACAAGTAGATATTAAAAGCCCCCAAACATGCAAAGAATGGCGATAAAGGGCGATACAAGCATGTCTTGAACAAACAATACATCCTACCTTTGTTAGGAATGAAATTCTGAAGCCTGATGCACCAGCTATTCGATTCTGGCCTCTATTCATATAATTTCCAGTCGCAAGTACAACCTATGTGTCAAAAGAATTTCAATAACAGCAATGCTAGAAAAAAAATACATGTCGAAAAAATCAAGTCATGAATAAAGTATTTTTTAACTTATTTTATCTCGACGTAGCTGTTCCCTACAACCAATAGACGTTGCTCTGACACGACTTTCAATCTTAACCAACAAGCAAAGGAAATAAAAATCTGTGAAGAGGGTCGGCTAAATAATACAGTAAAATAATAAGTCCTTAATTTGTCCGATTGCCCCAGTCCTTGTCAGGAGAATGAGAGGCCAATAAGAGAGTGGGGATGATGGAGGGTGGTGAAGCAATAGAATAAAAAAGTGAACATCCCATGTTAGTATTCTTCTTTTTAGGTAAGGGAAACGGCTCTAAGTACAAATTTAGATCAAAGATATCACCAAGCAGATTGAGTAGACTATCATTGCCTGCGGTGTTACATTAACAACGATATGTTATCGGTGTTTGTTCTGCCTTCGTTTGTCAAAACTGGTATAACAAGATGCAACCATAGTTTTAAATGTATTCTTCCACAGCACGAAAACGACAACTTTAGCCAAACATAGGGGTTCAAGATGTTAACAAAATACGACGTCCCACTGCTTCACAAGAAAAACAGCAAAACCTCAAAATAACACAGAGCAAGAGTACACGTGGGCAAGGGCAGCTTACAAGTAACTTTTAAGAGAAACAAACACATAAGTGCGCGACCACAATTTACTAAACTACATTCATATATGAATAGTGGACGTGGTTTAGCATCTCGGTGACTTTTGAAGAAGGAAAGGATTTCATACATTAAATTGTATGATTATATACTTTATATTCAAAAACCCTACCTCCAAAATCTTCGCCAACTTTTTACTTGATTTGACTTCTAGGGAGGCATTGATGACAAATTCAATTTCCTATCAAAATGAGAACGGCACTTGTACACGATTTCTGTGACTCAACAACAAAGTAATCGGAATAATGGGGCGCTAGGACATGCAGACAGGCGTCGAACACAATAAATAAGAAACACCAATTAAACAACCATACTGAAAATTACATACCTCTACACAACAAACACCAACACCTCCACCCCCATACATACATACATACATACATACATACAAACATACATACATACATACATACATACATACATACATACATACAAAC
>JANTCA010011325.1:0-27170 GCA_024741275.1 Chironex yamaguchii | reverse complement strand
TGACATAGATAGGATTGAGTAAGCTTGCGAAAGCAAGAACTAAAGCATCCATGAAAATTGTCCATAGTTCGTTCCGTCATTTATCGTCTTTCTTACGTCACAATTATGACGATATACTTCAAACACGTGAGGCAGTCATTTTCCGCACAGATCAGCAGGTGGGTGTAGACCTTAACAAGAGAAACTGCTTAATAGTTTAGTTAAATACTTTGAGGCCACTTTCGAAGCACAAAAACAAATCATCAGTTTATCTTTAGTGTTTATTTTGTATTTAAGTATTAGCCTTTCCGTTCTATCCTGTTAATAGTCTCCCCAGCGTAATGATTTGTGCAAATTTCATCAACAGTGATGACAGAATTAAGTCAGATTACAAGAATTGGAGGTGTTCAACTTTTAAGGTTCACGGCAAATGAAAGCTCTTAATTTTAATGTTGAACAGAAATCGCAGGTTAAGAACGTGCTATAAGACAAATACAGCTTGATTGGTGTCAGTAAAAAGTGGCCGTATATAAATAACTAGACTGTGTGGGTTATGTTTGGCGATGGACAGCTCTCAACTCCTTTGATCTTCATGTAATTTACCAGATTTACAAAATAAGCTTAAGAATAGTAGCAGCTCCCATGGACAAATGACAGGGCTGAATCGAAGGGTGGATATTCGGGGCGGCCACTCGTAATGGTTTTTACCCCTGCTGGATTATGTTTTTGCCGGTGTGTGTCAGGAAGTTGATCTGTTTGTTGGCAAATTAACACAAAACAAACATTATGCTGAAATTCTTACACGTTGTTACTATTCTGACTTACCTAACCTATTTTTTGTGATGATAAGGCTCATATCTGGATCATTTTTAAATTTTTGCTTAGGCCCTATATCGTCACCTATCAAATTAAGTAAGAAAATCCTAGGAGAAAAACTTGTTACTATGGCTCCCTATTAGTAGAGCCCATTTTAATATTAGAAAACTGTATGTCCTTTAGATGCGACTTTTAAGGACATTTTATTTTTACATTGCATTCTTTCTCAAATTTCCCTTTTCACTCGTTTCAAACCCAAATGAAAAATTTATTTGCGTGGTTTTTAGTTAAAATCTACCCAAACTGGTTTGTTGTCTGATAACCTCAATATAGTACTTTACAGTTCTGCTGAAGAATCATAGATATAATACTAGATTTAAATTATTTGAGAAGAAAAAAGTTAGGTGGTGCATACATTAGGATGCCTTGCACAATCTACTATCTTTTGTAAAGTTCACCCCAATGTCTACTATGACGCAAAAATACTATTTGGCTATTCTAAGACATGTCATCTGGAGTAGCAAGCATACTTATGAAATGCTTCTATGCCATTGAGAATCCAAGGAAAAGCAGTTGTCTTTGCCTATAGTATGTTAAGACACATCATTTAGACAAAATAATCCACAAGATAATGAACATTTTCCTAATTAACAGTGGGCATCCCAGCCAGACATTTGAGTAAATCTTTAGAACACAAGGCAAAACAAAATCAGTCCATTATAATAAAATGTCGTAGTAGACATGACTGGTTAGGTACCTGTGGACATCTGATGTGGTTCACCTCAAAAGGAGTTGGATTATTTTGTATCAGTTGTGTTTTATTCCCTGTGGCAGCCAATCAGCAATATTACCTGGCTAACCTTTGTAGTCTTATTGACTGTGAAAAAGACAATATAATCTCAATTCATATTTACGAATGAATGCTGATATTGCAGAAGATTACAACAAGGAAACCACTCTGCAAAATAATGTGCAAAGAATGCCCTGCAGGCAGTGGCAGATAAAGATGGGATGACTGGGCTGAAGCCAGTGACCCCTAGTGTTTAGTGCCCCCAAAACTCTGCATGCAGAAGCATTATTTTATTCTTAGACCAAACGAGACAATGAATTGGCAAGGGAAACGAGAGAGACTGTAGGCAATGCATTGTGCGGTGGATAATTAGACATTATACTTACTCACTGTTCTGATTGCCTCAGTGTTTTTATAATTAATTTAGTAATGTGTTAGTGTCTGTCATGCAATATATTTAGTTATTGCCTACGTTACTGCTTATGCTGTTTCATTTGCCTCAGCATAGATTGCTGCACATTGCGTGTAGTGCCTTCTGCTACTTACAACATACAAGACATTGCAATCATTGACCATTTTACTTGAATTATGGGACACAATTTTAGGAATATTACAAACAATGTCCTTTTAAGAGTGTGGACTGCCTTTGGATTCAGCATTTCAATTTTTGAAACCTATCCTTGGATTCAAGAAGGAAAAGGAATGCTCAAAGCTCGAGTCAAGCACTACAAAACATCGAAAATGTTAATTTGATAAAAAGGGCTTGTCAGGCAAAATAGTCCTTGTAGCCAGAAAAATTTAACGATCGAGGTATTTTCAGTAACCACTGACAAATTATCCTAATTGTATAAAAGCACACAAGCAAATTCAAACCAAGTTTGGCTTTCTTTTCAACTTAACAGAGCTCAGCAATGACTGCATTGAGAGAGCAGCTAATAAACTAATGGAAGAATACCTTCCTGATTTTGAAAACTGCTTTCCCTCTAAATTATTCCAATTTTCTGAACTTGTTAAAACTTTTGGTGGACAAGAACAGAGCGGAGCTCAATGCTCTCTGGAAGTACAAGCATGGAAATTAATATTCATGGTCAGTTTGAGTGTATCCACTGCTTTCCAAATGTCTACACTGCAATGAGTATCAATCTATCCATGATGATATTAGAAGGCAGTGGAGAGCAATCACTTTCAAAGTTAAAAAGAATAACAAATGAAGTTAGAAGTTCCATGGGACATAAGAGACTCGGTCTGCTCTCTTTTGTAAGTATTAAAAATGAAATTATAAGTGCACTAAACTTCAGTGACTCAAGTGAAGTTTTTTGCCATCAAAAAGTTTGAAAACATATATTTCATGATAATGTGAATAAAACAATTTTTAATAACAAATAACAAAGGCTGGATAGTATCGTCCACTTTGTTGATTTATCATCTGTACATTTGTTTGGATTTACAATATCAGAGTTCTTGGAGCTTCAAAGACCAAACATGAAAGTGTATTTAGCATTCAAGAAGACTTTCAATACTTTTGACCGGAAGGAACATTTCTAAGTCTTTCCAAGAGGACATCAGACATGCCTGAAATCACAAAGACTGTTTCTCACATAAGTGTTTTCATGTACATTTATTGCTTACAAACAGTACGGGCAAACGGGCATTCAAAATGTTGTAAATGGATTGAGGCAAAGGGTCTCCAATATTTTGGCAACTCTCAATGAAGGGAGGGCATCAGATTTTGGAGTTTTTTGAAGTTTCTTCATCAAGTGTGTCCAATACCAGGAATTGTTATTCCCAACCACCATTTTCACAAGGAATGTATACAATTCTATTGAAATGAGAATATGCCAAAAGATCAGCTTTTCTGATATAAACTATGTAACTGCATAATAAGGGACACTTTGAAACTAAGTAAATTCACATAAATAGTAAGATTTTTACCAACTTATATATAACCATAAATCCATCACTAACAATTGTGCAGTCCACAAATAGAGCAGCAACAGAATGAAAAGGATGTTTTTTAATTTAAATTTACAAGGCAGGTGGTCGAACAATGTTAATGCATTTATATACAATTTGCATAGTTCTAGATCCTGTATGATGAGATATGGCATTAGGTGTTATCCTCACAAGTTGATATCACAAATGTGCCCTATTAAATGACCTTTACTTTCAAGAGATCTGTATGTAGTTCAGTCTTAGTCCATTATTGTAAAGATCAGTGAGTTTGAATATGCGAGGTGATACATGGGCTGTTACTATGGCATTAATTTGGAGTTTATTCTTAGGATGCACTGTACTCTTTAATTAGAGTATAGAAATCTTTCATCCAAAAGCCACTAAGACTGATGCATTTCATGCTTGTGTTACCAAAGCCCTCTTATACGGCTTGTAACTCTGGACTTAAATCATTAAAGAAAAAAGTTAGATTGCAAACTTGAAGCAAGCACACTTGCAAACTGTTTGCGGATAATTAATCTGAGCAGTGAGACTTTGTCCTTCTCTTGATATTTCCACATTATGATGCCCTATTCCTGGAAGTATGCAAGTGAAATTGAACAGTAGTTACATTGAAAAGCCATGTCAAGCACACTGATTTAATTTCTGATGGACAGGTTCTTGCATGAAACTTATGCTCTACTAAGATAAATAGCTCTTGGTGTCAAACTATATTCATAGTAATCATAATTACTATCTTGATCCACTAATTTGGTAGCCCATTTAGATAACACGATTGTGTTGTGGGCCATGCAAGATATTTTATGCTACATTTAAACTAAATAATACTTTTTCTGCCTGTCAAATACATACCTTGTCTTACTTGTCTACTGAGTACTTCAGCCGGAAAGGAAATTGATCTGACGTAAGTGGGTGAAAGGTTACCTTGCATCATCGCTTCGGGTAAGAAACCAGGTGTCTGAGGTGGAATAAACCCAGGGGTATCTGGTGTTGTTGGTACCACTCCAAAGATCGATGGTGCTGCCAAAGTGAATAAAAACCAAAAGATTAGTCAAAATCGCATATGCGTTATGTTTGTGGTTCATTTGTAAACTCAGTTAATTACTAATATACGCGAGTATAAACAAATTTATTATGTTGGCTTAGTATAGACAAAACAGTCAGGGTACAGAAGCGTGCAACAGTTAACAAGTTAGTTACGTTAGCCGGTAATTATTTTTAATTTACTAAGGAACGCAGGACATACGTCTACGGTAATATTCTACAAAATTTTTACCACAGGAAATAAGTCATTCTCGACAATCGGCGAGTATATCTCATGAGTGACACACTGGATTATATTTTCACAATGTAGAAGAGATATAGCAAGCCAGCGTACAAGACCTTGTCGATTTAAGCTTGTTTAAACTTACAAGGAATGGGGATATCTGTATAAGGAATCTCAGATCGCTGATGATTGTTTAGGATCGGATACGCTGGTGATGGCGCGTCTTCGATTGTACGTGGCAGCTGAGTCTTTTTGATATCCAGTTTCAGTGATGGTCTCTTTGACTTCATGTTATTTGCGATAGTTTTGCCTTTATTCTTTTTGCGAACAAGAAGAAATATTATTGCTGAAGTGACCATTACAACAACTGCTAGTAAAACCGAAACTATGGCGACGAAAACAGTATCCGATGAAGAAACCATTTTGATTTCTGATTTGATGAAGGGAGATGACCATATATATTTATATATCGACTTGGTATTCTTTAAATCACAATTTCCTTTCTAAAGCATATGGTTAGTGGGTCTGAAGCCATTAGCTGAGTCATAAGTGAACCACATAAGAATATTAATTTCCTGCTAGATATGCTGAGTCCATCCTCTTGAAATTAAGGAACGCAAAAGTCGTTTTCCCGAATTGTTAACGTAAAAATCGCATGGTAGTTCCATGTTTATTCCCAAACATTCATATCTGACGATATCTACATCCTATGAGTATTTTCTTCCTAAAATGTGATTTGGTATCTGCCATTGATACTATTTCCTAATATTACAATGTGGTCGTTGTTTTCCCTCTGTTGACAAAAATTCAAAAATTCAAATTTCCTACTGAACGCAGTGATTGGTCCACACAGGTGGTCTAAAAACAAAGAACTGACCGTGCACAACATGACTGGACAAATAAACTGCGGAACGAACAGCAACACCTCCACATTGGCAACTCTCTTGGCAAAATTCAAGGTATAGACCATTTAGGTTCCCCTTAACAACCGTGCATAGCAACAAGTTGAAGGGGCAAACAAAGCCAATCGCGGCATTGAAACTTTAAGTTGTGGTGCGAGGGAAGGTTAGTTTCTGGTTAGTTTTTAAGTTATTTTGCTTTGAAAATGTCAAAGGGCTGTATAGCCAATGGATACAGCAATCATGGATTGATTGGGAAAGCTTTAAGCTTCTTTATAAAGTCCATTTGCTTTCGACTTTTGGTATGGTTTTGGATACAGAGTCAAAAGAAAATAAGATAAGGCCACTGACAACTGTAAGAAGATAGATAGCCTAAAAATATCACACGGCGAAACAAATCTATTCAACAATACATGATCCCTACACTTACAGACTACTATTTATACATAAGACGCTTCTCCTAATGAAGATTCTTCACTTCTGTAGTCTACAGTACCACTGAACTTGAAGCTGAAGTGGACAGTCATGGAGATTAACTACTTGAAGCAAGAAAAAGGATACCTTATGGCTAAGATCAGGTGTCTAGAGCAACATGGTAGTAACTTTACATCAAAGACTTAACTCTGTCGAGGTTAGGTTTTGTGTTGTGAACACACACCGACCTTACTAGCAGAGATGGCAAGTAAACTTCACAAGACAGTAATTTTATAAAAAGGAAGGACCCTCAAGTTTCTCTAAATATCTTCCCTGTACTTCTGCCCACTTATTAATGTATTTAGATGGCATTCTACAACGTACAAGACCTTAAAAACACTAAAATAATACCAAAACAAGACCATGCTCCATAGGAAACGCTGTTGACGGACCTCATTGTTTGCCCGTTCATTGGGCCGTATAACGTAACACCGAAAAGGTCTATAGGTTTATGAAGCTTGAATTAATCAACATTTCTCTTAAATGGGTTGTTTTTTTATCTCAGAATGTCTGTTCTATCTCAGTAGTGTCAAGTTGCCTCTTCCTTGTGCATTTTAGTGCACTCATTAATTTCTTAGGGGTTTGTAAAGGTTTTGGTTCCAAAATTCAGTGATGGTTTTAGAAGTTTAAGGCCCCCTGTTTAAATTGACTTACATCAATTACATTGAATACCACTGACGTAGCCAGGTAAAGAATGTTGGCCCTGCCTAGGGGCATGGAGGTCTGATGACCACAACCATTTTTGTGGGATAATTGCATTGTCTGTCAGTAATTAGCTTATTGGATACTGAGTTTAGTGATGAAATAAGCCATTAAACAATGAGCTTTTGCACGTTTAAGATAACGAATAACTTTTGCTTTGTTCTAACTTGTTTTGAAAAAAAGCCCAAATAAATTCTTTTGATCGGAAAAGGTTCTAAAATTTTGGAAAGAACTATGCTACCGCTTCGATTTTAATGTGCAATTATTAAATAAGTTTATACTAATTGTGTTCTTAAATAATCGTTACACAATCTGAGTTACCACAAAGGATCTTGTAATAAGCAGACTTGTTAAGACATGTTTCGATACTTCAAGTACCGTCATTAGTTACAAGTATCTAATTAAGATCCAACGGTGTATTACAGCTACATTTATACAAATATTGAAATTCGTAAAGAGAATGAAATTTCATCTATTTCTGTTAATTACTTGAAGTATCGAAACATGTTTTACAAAATGAAAAATGTCGTTCTTTTTGTCAAGTCAATAACATAATTGACAGGAATGAGTTCGTTAGTGTTGAATCAGTGGGGAAAAACTTTGGTATAAATTAACAATTACCAGTTAAGTTCTGTTGGGAATTTTCACGTATTTCGTAATTCTTAGTGCATACGAAAGGCAGTGATCAAACTTGATTATCCAAGCCAACAGTTCTCTGTAATTGCCCCTGTTCATGTACAAGGACTTATCATTACCTTTGAAAGCCAATTCTTATTTAGACATAAAATACTCTATTCTTCCTCTGCATATCGAAAAGTCTACTTTCTCTGTTGTATCTAATATTTATCCCATTTATATGCATACAGGGATTTTGATTTGCCATAATTCGTACCGTCCGACAGACAGATCTATACATATTTGATCAGACTATCTTTGCCCAGGTTTGCAACTGTCCTACTTTGACAAGCAAGTATGGCCAGCAGAACAGGGCTTTTCATGATTTCACTGCTACAGAGCTAGTCTTTCTTCATATACCAATTAATTTAAAAACTGTCTCCTAAATTTTCAACCTGAGTGAAACATTGGTTGCAGCTGCGTTGTCATGGAGCTTTGTTCAGCTACTAAATTTCTTGTTTGGAAATACTAATTCAGAAGTCATTGATAAATGGAATCACCACTATCTTGTTAAACTTGGAACTGATCCATCATAGATAATATATGAGAAACAATTTACAAAGCTCAACTTGCCTAACTTCTCACTATCTTCCACGATATCAAAGTGTACAGTCAAGTTATTCGCTTACAATCGATTCCCTAGTTTTGACGTATCTGTCCCCCGATGAAAAGAGTGAACTGTCGTTCGATTTTCATTTTGAGAAGTTAGCTCAGTAGTAAAGATGTCAAAATTGTGGTAGTGAGACCCAAGTTCAACGCACGGATGGTCACAATAAAACCTTTACCTCTGACAAATACATGGGAAGTCCCTAGTGTTCACTATTTGCTCATTGTATTTTCTCATTTTGTTGATACGGAAATCTAAAAACAAAAGTGTTCTTGAATGTCTTTGCTGCTAAATAAACCAAACGTATTTAGTCATGTTTTGGTTCCCCTGTAAAGTTCATTTGCAACGTCAAAGTACTAAGTTAATCTTATTCTGCTCTGTATGACCTTAAAACCATGATATCATGTATCTTTCTTGGGTCATTGTTGCTCAAAAGATATGTTCTTACTCTTCTCAAAGATGAACAGAAATGTTCTCTGAAGGCCTACACGATCATATTCAGATCTAATTTGCATCAAATTCACTTCACATTTTTTATGTGATCACAAAATTTGATCATGTAAATGGCCTCCCAAGTTGCTTGAAGTTACTCGATGCAATAGGAATTAATCCCTTATAATTACCTGTAAATTGGACATCACACATTTGACAGCAAATTGAAAGGAATGACTGTCGTAATGGGTGAAGATGTGCACCTCAGCTTTATTTTTTGACACAACAGACTTTGCTCCAACCATTTTACTTACCCCATCTGAAAATTGTAATATTAAGTACTGTTTAAAAAAGGTTTTTCAAAAGTGAGTTAAGATTCTTACATCAGTCACTTGAGCCATTCTCATACTTAGGCATAAAAAGGGCACATTGATCGTTCTAAAAATTATTGGTGTCATATGCCAAACCAAGCCCCTATTACTTGAGTTGATGTACTTGGCTCAAGAAAAAGGGTGGCAGCATTTGTATTCAAAAGACCCTTATTGAAGGCTCGGGCAACCAATTACTATTACTTAATTTTCTATTCTTAAGGCAAGACAACTGCCAATATTTCTACTCAGAGGATTATTGAAAAGATGAATGTTTAAAGCAGAAAAAACTTAATCTAGCATTGTAGTAATGTTATAATGAGATGATCACGAATTTACTCATACAGATCCAGTGAAATAGTTGTCACTATTTCATGACCTTTTGTCTTCCTTGGATTTGTGCATGTATTAAAAGTAAAGTTATCGAAATTCTGAGATAGAAATCGTATATCCAGGGTGAGGATCGCCCTCATGACCTTCTTCTTTCCAGGCAGAATGTACGTTACCAAAACCTTGTTGCTCACAATTGAATTAGAGATGTCATGATTTGCTGATTACGCCTCTACATGGTCATAGTCTCTGTCGGTCAGAAGATGCACAAATGCTCATCAAAGAACTATCAAACAATATAGCGGAGTGGACTAATGTATACAAAACCTGAAGATTGTACGAGTGAGGCATTTCAATGCTTCTTCTTCTTCATTTCCTTAGCCGAGGGGGGCATGGGTTCACCCACTTATGCACATCTACCCTCTGTTGATCTTTTCTAGTAGCTCGTTTCTTCAAGTGTGTCATAGGACATCCTGTTCACGTCTTCAGATAATCTGCCTATTCTCTTTTTGGGCCTCATTGTCTTCTAGCACCCTCCACTCTGCCTTCAATTACTTTTCTTGCCATAGCTCTTTCCTGTCCCACTTGATGACTATAATACTTCAATTTTCTGTTCTTAATTGTATGAACTAAAGTTTTGGGTTATTCCGGACTGCGTCATATTTCCATTACGTGTTTGTTAATTCTTTTCTTCTTCGAGCTAATGCCCAACAGACGTTTCTAAAACATTTCATTTCGAATGCTTTGATCTTTTTTCATAATTCATACTCAGTATCTCAACTCTCACACCCACCAACAAAACAGATGCATTTCAAGGAGGCAGCAAGATCTACCCATTGATTGATCTCTAAAAACAGATTGCATTGGGTACAACAAATTGAATAAATGCAAAATGCACAGAAATGGCACAAAAAAGTATGCACAGGAGTTAAGAGTGAGAAAGAAAATTTCAACAAAGTAACCAAGGTCCCACAATTCATAGCAAAGGGCACCTTGGACTGATATTGTTGTTTACAAATATTGCAACAGCTCCAAGCGTCCGATTAAGACAGATTTTACATGACAAATAATTGTGATTGCGATTGCTCACCGATGTTACCATGGTATAGCTACTAATAATAATGTTAAAGACTGGACACTCAATATCGAGGATACCTGTCTATTCACGTGGCTAGCAACGGTGACTGTTAGATGCCTGAATAGGCACATTTACAATCACTCATCTGAACATTGTTGGAGCGAACGTGCAGTTGGTAATGTGAAATACGTGACTGTTGTTGTGCTGTGAATGCAATAGAAATGGCAGCGGGAAAGGGAAGTTTTCTTGTCGCAGTTTTACGGGAAGGATCGGTGGCCAAAATCATCAAGGAACAAGAAGCATGTCGCACTAACTTTGAAATATCGTGGAAGAAGATTAACAAAATACATTTATCATATAACGGAATGCACACTCGAAATTTGTATGCCGAAACTTTGATGACGGAATGGAAAATCCAGTAGCAATTTTCATCAACAACTCCTGTTGCACTAAAATAGCTCGGGGAATATTATTTGAGGCCAAATTTTCTTTACAAACCTATTTTCATATGAATTTTGGCTCTGTTTTTTTTCAATATAGTATCTTATCTTGCGATTATGTCATGTTTTTGTGATCTAGGTCTAGCCTGGTATACAGGAGTTTCATTTTCCAGTCTTATCAAGATTGTGTTGCACTCTTTCAAGAGCAATTCAAGGGATGGCTTTGTTGTAAACCTTATTAAGATCAACAGACTAAATATCATTACAAAAACAATGAAGTAGACTGAGTGATAAACAAGCAAACACCATCCATGGTTTTATTTACAAACTATTTATGGTGTGATTAGATAGGAATATGTTTGACATGCAAGTGTCTAACATCAGATGTCTTATCCTCCCTTCCAACATTTACGAAAAAATGGTACCCATGAAAGATCTTCAGGGTTAAGAATGCAGGATGCAGTCTGAAAATACAAAGACACTTGAGAACAACCAGCTTCAAGTCCAAAAAAATTGGCATTTGCCACCACATTTTTTATCAAAACAACCAGCCTATGACATAATTATTAATATCAATTTATTTTTAACAAAGCTGAAGGAGATGGAAATTGCTTGTACCATTCGTGTTCCAAGCTACTTTGTGGCAAACAAGGCTTACGGCCATGTCTGAGAGACCTGACAAGCTTCGAATTGCATCTGAATAAGGACTTTTATTCCAACCTTCTGTATATATCTGAAAAAGCAACAAATTTTCGTACATACAACACAACATCGTCATTGGCATTATCAGACAAAGTGTTGGAGAGGTATGACCCAAAACTCAAGGACTCTCCGCGTAAATATATTGAAAACCAAGCAATATTTAATGCAGTTCCTGGACACTTATGTGCATGCTTGGACTTTCGTCAATAACAGGAAAGGAAAGAATATCGGTTTGTCCAGAAAATAAAGGTCAGGAGACAAAATATAGCTGGTTTGGGAATGGTGTTATAAAGCCAAGAGCTGCTCATATCAAGTTGGAAGTCAAGCAAAAGATTATCATCATGTGGTCAAAAACTGGTTCTTCAAGTTTTCGTCCCGGGGTTGATAATGATTTAAACCAAATCATTGTGTTCCTTTGATGAGAATAGAATCCTGCTATCCCCCGCACTGATTTCTACAAATTGCTTCTCTCTTTCCCAACATTACTTGCTTGAAGCTAATGGCACACAAAACGGACTATTTATGATGTGGCGACTTTTGACAGTGTCCCTCGAACTTGCAAATTGCGTTCTGGCAGTTAATAACTGGTTCCTTGTACAATTTAACAAGCTTTATACATGATCCTCTAGTATCCTGGCCAAATAAAATGCAAGGGACGCAAAAAACACCATCAAACGTCTTGGAGTACGACAACAACTGCCATCTTCTAAGCCTAGCAATCATGAACTTTCTTGACACAACTCTCTTTGCACTATTATGTTTCATCGTCTAATTGAATCCCAACATAATTTACAATGTCCATTTTGTCAATGTTAGGACCAATTTTAGATTTAAAAGGAACTTTTGGCCTCTTGCTTTCAAACTCACCAAACAAACAAGGGACGCTTCATTTTATACCAGACTCTGAAGCAAAGTATTGCAAAGTGTTAAATGTCTCCAAAGAATATCTTTGTTAAACTAGTAGATCATTTAGTCAGTATCCCTTTTCAAAGTAATTGAAACAGTAACAGTTTTATATACTTTATGCTTTCTAAATCAATACTCAGTGCTTTTAAGAAATATTTAATGTCTCAACGACCTTTAGTAGCTGTAGTTTATAAAATGAATTTCATAAGATGGATGAACAAGCATTTTCAAACATGAAAAACAACAAAATCAATTAAAATTGTATCACAACTTGATAGACGACAAATCAAAATCGAAAAATTATCCATTCCATGGTGTAATCAGTCGTTCTTCTGGGAAAGCAAAACATTGCCTTTAGAAGTCGAAGGGATGACTCTAAAAATTTCAAAGATTCACATCCTGGTAACTTTGGGGCTCTCCTTTCGTATAGAGTCAGCAGTGGAGATGAAGTTTTGCAAAAGCACTTTGAAACTGCAGCAGAAAATGCGAGTTATATATATAAAACTGTACAGAATCAAGTGATCAAGATCTGTGACAAGCAGCTTGAACAAAAGATTCCCCGTGTTGTGAATAATAATAATGTCCTCTTCTCGATACCCGCTGACGAATCAATAGATCGTAGCAAGAAAGAGCAAATGGCTATAGGCAGCATTAAAGGACATTGGTCTACCCATACAGAATTGCCATGGCCAAGGATATGATGGAGCAAGTGCAATGGTAAGCCTGAGAAAAGGAGTCACTGCAAATATCTTAGAAGTTAATCCAAATGCTGATTATGTGCATTGTGTAAGTCACAGGCTGAACCTTTGTGTTGCAAAGTCTTGTGGCTTGATTGTGTCTCAATGCCTTAGATAGTGCAAGATCACTGGCTTCATTATTTAGCCATTCAACAAAGAGAGCCAGCTTCTTAAATAGGAAGCTTACTGAATATTATCTTAAAAGGTCCAAGCTTGCTGATCCATTACTCACTCGTTGGGTTGAGCGAATCAGATTTTTAGATGGTCTCATTGATGGACATGAGGCAGTAGTTGAAGCACTAAAGAGCATGAAATTGAATGTGGGAAAGCTATGGAGTTGTCCTACACTTGGAGAAGCATCACAATATTTTTTCTGTTTCATTTGAATTTATTGCGACAATTTGTATTATGACAGGCATTTTGGACTACACAATGCCTTTGACAAGACATCTCCAAGAGCAGAAAGTTGATGTGCTAAGTTCATTGAATCAGGTTCAGTTCCTCAAGGATGCTATCAGTGAACTTCGCACAAAAATTGATAAAACACACAGGAAGCTGCGTAAGCAATGTCTGCAAATGGCTCAAAGGATCAATGTGCCTGAAAGCAGTCCAAGAGTTTGTAAAGTGCAGATTTCCAGGGAAAACTACGCTGCTGACTTGGCCAGTGAATATTACAAGCAGAAAATTACCATTCCATTATAAGGCCACTTTTCCAAAGAAGTGAACGAACGCTTCTTGACAAAGAATTGCAAACTTATTTCAGGCCTTTACGTTATACCACACGTATTTGCAGACTGTTCTAAATCAGACGTGAATCGGAAAAGTGAAGTTTTAAAGTTTGGTTTTTGTCTTAATACAACATAGATTTACAATTTTCTACGCCGTCCGTAGCAGACATGGACATAAAGTCATCTGATTCTGGCTATGAACTACATACCACAACACAAAAAACCAACAACAAAGCAGTCTGTGTAGCACGGCGTCATCTCATTAGCCAGGCACAGAGATGCGCCAGCTTGGTTGTAATGATAAGAAAAAAGCACTGGTAAAAAAAAGTAGTACCTGTGCCGAACTGATGGTCTGAGTGCTAAAATTGATACCATGGTTCATAGAGAGCTTATTTAAATGTACTTTGAACAAAAGGAGGGGTAGTCGTTGAATATATGAAAAAAATTAATTGAGCCTGTTCATAGCTTTAATGTATGCTATTGATGCCTCTAAAATTCTAATAAGGCTTGTGGGTCGATGTTGCTTAAATCCAATTCTGGAAGGTGTGAGAGTTGGCCAAGGAGATCATTACTTATGCGATCAAACATGGGGCAATGCAGGAAGAAGTGCGCATTATCTTCAACTCCAGTATTGCAAGCACACATTTGACTGATACACTGACAAATGTGTTTTAAAGTTGGATGAGATATATGGAGGATTTTTCAGATTATCACCAAATTGCAACTGAACTTGAAATCTGGAACGATTCTGGAAAAGGAACGCATAATTTAGATTGCCAACCACAATAGCCAAAACCTTGTAAGTAATTGACAACATCGCATTTAGAAACATTTACGTTTGCCTGAAAATTCTTGGAGTCATCCCTATAACATCCTGTGAATGTGAGAGGTCCGTGTCAGCTATGAAACGACTTATAACATGGTTGCGAAGTACCGTGAGCCAAGAAAGATCCAATGGGCTGGCTATAATGCACATAAACAATGACTTACTAATAAATATTGAAGAGATTGTAAACGAGTTTGCGAGAAACAACAAAACACAAATACGTTTTAGGAATATTCTTGATGATGATGAAAGGTAAATGTAAATAGATGATCTAAATTGATGAGGTTCCCAGATATTTTGACGTTGACTACATAACTTTTGGCAATGCAGGCCAAGAAAAAATTTTTTTGAATTTCTGCAAGATATCATTTTTTCTTTGGTTGGCATTTTATCCGCAACCTGAGCACCCCAGTCCTAATAATATCAGAGTAACACCATGGGTTATTGTCAGATAACATGTTGCTGAATAAACCAGCTTTCTAAGAGAACTTTCCTTTTTGTGCAATAGTGTAAATACAATCACATAAATATAGCGTTTTAGTGAAGAACATTTGAACAATCTTTTTGTGGTACAAAACTTGAAAATCGCCTTGAAAATTTCCGTTATTGTGCTAAAATCATACTTAAAAGCTTTTTTTGTCCGACACTCTTCAGGGTATGAAACTTCAGAAAGGAAAGGAAATATGTATATGGCAAGCTATTTATACGAAACATGTAGCAAAACTAACCAATCCTAGACAAGAAAGGAAACAAAGAAAGAGAAAATGAAGAAACAAAACATTATTCGAATAGTTCAAGTAAAAAACGAACTCTTTCTGCCTACAGAGTACTGATTTTCTTGTTTTAATGTAGACAGACTCCAATGCACTTAGATGAAAGGACGATCCAGCTGTGCCAATTATCCGAAAATTCTCGTCTTTGTGCATTTTGGCACATTGAGAATTTTCTAGTAAATGTTGGCCCATGGTAGAATTACATGTTTTGGCAGTCATTTTCCCTTTGCAAGCGCGAGATGGCTGTTCTCCAGGAGGAATTGATGCTTGGCGCACAGTGGCTGGAACATGTTGTTTCATGCGGATAAAAACATTACCTAGCCAAGGAAGTTTTAGGTATACAGGACATTTTCAGGCTCAAAGGACTTTTCGGTTTCAAAACCAGTGGTCTCCTCTCGAAGAATTGTAGAAACAACATCCTCTGGATACCCGTTTTCAAGGAGAATAGATTTTATTTTCCCTAGTTCCGAAATTAATTTAGATTTTGAACAGATACAAAGTGCTCTTTGGGCAAGTGTTCTGATGAGGTTGATTTTCCTCTTTTTTGGACAAAAAGAGTCCCATCGAATGTACTGACCAGTAAAAGTAGCTTTTTGGTAAACCAATGTTAACAGATTAGTGTCCGTTTTTTCCACCAAAACATCAAGAAAAGGTAATAATCAGTCTTTTTCAACCGTAAATTTGAGAGCTGGATTTAACTGGTTAAGTTTTTGGAAAAACTTGTCGCATTCCAGCTCTGGTTTAAAAATGCCAAAGGTGTCATCAACATAGCGAAAATAAACAGGCAACTTTTGGTTGTTTTCTTTTAGAATGCGCTTTTCGTGAAAGCCGACAAAAATATTTGCCACTCTGTAGGCTGAAAGAGTTTTTTTACTTGGACTCCTCTAATAAGTTTTTGTTTCTTCATTTTCTCTTTCTTTGTTTCCTTTTCTGCTACATGTTTCCTATAAATAGGTTGACATATACATAAACTTTCCTTTCTGACGTTTCATTCTCTGAAGAGTGTCAGACGAAAAGGTTTTAAGTATGATTTTAGCGCAATGTTGCAAATTTTCAAGGCGATTATTAGAACATTTCTTCAGAACAATTCTTGGCCTAACATGTGCGAAAAATAGAATTTCTCTTCTGTATACAACTGATTTTTCATCGCTACAGCTATAGGCGTTGTCCAAGCTTTATGGAATATATGGGCAATCCCGGACCGAAAAGGGGAATGCTCCCAAAAACATATTTGCTGCCCCCGCGCACCTTCGGGTTGAGATTGTGCGTCAAGTGCACCTGTTTAAAAAAATTACTGGATCCGCCACTGCTACTGACGTTTTCGTCTGTACCCAATTTCCCTGGCATGGCTTATGGTTTTCGGGCGCTTGCCAAAGGTACTACGAGGTGGATTCGATCCCGGAAGCAGAGCGCAGGCACTCAAACTACTCGGCCACTCGCCCATAGTTACTAAAAAGTCTGTCAAGGGCCTAGCATGGGCTAGATCTCTATAATGCTTAAAACCTTATTAGTAAAGCCTTAGTATAATAACAGCCCCTGGTCCAAACAGACTTAGTTAAAGTGATGTAGTACGCAAGATACAGAGAAGCATAGTCATGACTGTGCCAATCTGAGAATAGAATCCTAATAGTCACAATTACAACTTAACTACTGTTCTTTGCACAAGACCACCCTGTCTACGTCCATAGAGAACGAGTGCAATCAGTGTTATATGGATTCCTTAGAGACACACAAGACATGCCGCTTGTAAAGGTATACGTCAACAGGCACACCCAATTAAATGAGAGGAGTTGAATGACTTAACAGTATTTCCATCTTGCTCATAAAATTGTTTAACTCGGTAGGATGGGGGTCACATTTGCAGCCGTGGGCTCAAAGCTCCGGTGGCAGGAAACATGGTTTTATTTTTGGGAGATACAGATGCCCTGCTTTCATCATCGGTGCGTTTCTGATGCTTTGATATAGACTGTCAGATAGTCAACGAGACGCCATGAAAATGATAGAAAATCAATTTACTGAAGAACGCTATAGACAGAACAATGCTTCTGGCCTGTACACATTTCATGTGATTCTATATGGGATGGGATTCATTACAATATTATTGTAAGCTGAGCTTTGAATGATGTAAATGGCTCATTGTATCTCTTTCCGCTTTTTGAGAGAACTAATAATTGACAATTGTTTATAAAATTGCTTCCCTACCCCCGCAGGATTATGTAACATCCTCTGTATATTATATCACCTTCAAAAGACATCTGCTAAAGGAACAAAGCACAAAACCATAACGATGTCATCCAAATCATTCTAAGACTGGAGTCAACACACATCAGTTCATTTCTTTGCATTTTATCACGCAGTCTACCAAGTTATTGCTACTTCGCAATGTCATACGGAGCATTCCTTGTCAAAATCATGACGTGTGGCACGTGCGCAAGAAAGATCAAAGAAACAATAGGAAATACTTGCTCAAACAATACATCTGGCCAGTGATTGGCGTAAAGAACAAAAGAGTATGTAATTACTTCAATTTATTCTTCAACTCCTTTTGATGTAAAAAATAAAGCGGAAATTGTCATCTTGCAATTGTCTTGTAAAATTTGGCGATGATTTAATTCAAACAACACTCAACATGCCTGGGGTTGGTGCTATCTGACTTTTCAGAGCAAGGGTAAAAGTCTGAAAGTCGTCTACAGATAACGTGTGGGCCGTGCAACTGTAGCAGACTGACCTTCGCATCGGTGCATTTCCATTTGCATGCAAAATGTGTTCACAATTCTCCCATATCATTGTTTTGTGCAGAATGATATTAACAAAGTAATTTTAAGTCCCCATTCACCAAAATTTCCAAGTTGGCGTCCACAATAAAAAGCGGCAAACAATACCTCTCCTCCAGTAGAAAGAACATCTCAGTAACGAAGGCCACGGCGTACCACACAGTGTGAGTCTGAGTAATCAACATGTAGAACACGATGGCTGCTGTGGATGCCTAAAATGACGGCAAGATTGCTCCTTTGTATTTCCAAGGTAACATTTGCAATAAACTTTGCTATTGAATTTTCTTCATTAATTATAATTCCTCCTTAATTTAATTCTACATGTCATGGTTTGATTTGAACACGACTGCCATATTAGAAGAGGTTCTCTATCATCGAAGTCACCTTAAGCGTAAACAACTTTGAAAAATACGGAAACCCCCATCCTACATAAAAAGTAACTAGATCGTTTGAGAATTCTTCGCGTAATAATGTTTCTATTCCCACAATAAGTGTAAAATAAAAGACATTGTACTTGCACTGATAATGTCCTTCACAAATAAACAATAACAGTTGATTAATTTAAAAGTACGTGATGGAGGAAGACCGAACTAAAAACTATTCGGATTGGAATGCAAACAAAAAAGAACAAAGAAAAAAAGCAAACACTAGTGTACAAGTTTCATTTGATAGAAGATAAATAGTAAATTAAAATACGCCAACCACTTTCAGTCTTGTGTCAAGGGGAACAATTAGAGTCTTAGCAGCTCCGACCTTCGTAGTATATTATGTAGCATTCTTCCACATGGTTGAATTACAAACTCACAATATATATGCTATAATATATATGTCTCTTCCTATAATTGGCACTCTTTCTGATGAGATTGCAATCAACAACATTGTAAAACAACTTTTAGTTTCCAGCTCCAGTTTTCAAACATATCGTTCCTGTACTTGCTTTCTGCAGTTGGTATTAGAGTCTGCTTTGGGAATGAATGAAATTAACTTTATCTTGTAAGGTTAATAACCAAAATTAAGACATTTTATGTATCAGTTCTTAAACTATGCTGATACTGTATTCATCA
Organism: Chironex yamaguchii; assembly: GCA_024741275.1. Taxonomy (NCBI): domain Eukaryota; kingdom Metazoa; phylum Cnidaria; class Cubozoa; order Chirodropida; family Chirodropidae; genus Chironex; species Chironex yamaguchii. The sequence continues at coordinate 7,850 of JANTCA010011325.1, read as the reverse complement.
ATGGAGGTGAAGTAGGCATGCAGAATGTAATGTACCAAATGACAAACTTCAGTGGGACTAGGTTATATGTAAAATATACTTTTGTCTATCTTGGTAATGTATCGCTATATGCGGAAATGTCATAAAAAATGCTTGAAGACTATTTGTTGTCAAATAGACGTATTACAATTAAGGCAAACTGGGCCTTATACAAGACATGTATCCTTGCTACCTTTTTGTGATCTGAAGAATAGTTAGCCCTAAGTGAAAGACTGCCATAACTGGTAGTTTTTGATGAAAAACAAAGCAGCAGCAACATAAACTGAAAAAAAAGTTTCAAAACAGTGTTGTTTTCTGTCTTTACATTTCTGTCTATATCAAGTTGTTTACATCCGTCAAAACTAGGCTTGTGAAAGTGAGGCATACACTTTAACATTGATAATCCACGGAGATAGAGAAGAAAGTTGGCATTTTCCAAAGCATATCTCCTGAGAAGCCGCCAATAAAAACATCGGAAGGTCTATTATTAATTAGCTCCGCAATGAAAAGGAGGCGAAAATAGCAACAGGAGTTGCTAAAGATGATAGGGACCCAAGTGAAATATTTTTTCTTCCTATTTTTTTTTACTTTTCAAATGACAAGTCGACAAAAATTACAATGGCCATACTACTTCCACGGATAGTTATCGACTTATAGTACAAATTGATCGTCCTCTATCAAACTTTATTGCACACAATATAACGTTTGCATTTGTAACATGCTTATGTCAGTGGTTTAAAGGTTACGTTAATGTTATGTTAAAGGTTATATTGCATAACAGGCACCAAGCGGGGAACTAGAGCTAATTAACAGAACAGGCAGGAAAGACATGGTGTGACAGAAAGGTGTAAGAGATTTGATAAAGAATGTGTGAAGACCAAGACTGCTATTTGTAAGTGCATACATGGATGCAGAGTTGTAGGTTTACCAGTAGCTATGAAAACCTGTAAAGTTGACGTATGCAGCTAAGTCCTATATATGTATATATGAACAATGTGATCAAGCATGAAAAAAACCCCACAATCAAGCTGCATATGCATATTCTCTACCATGAAGGACACATATAAACACAGGTCTGTCTGAAGCAAGAAATGCCAATTATCATCTTGATTGAAGCGGCTAATGAACATAAGCCAGGATATAATCACATCAGAAGATGTAATCAATCCTACTTAAATTAGTTGTTCTATCTATCATGTGTGCCCTAAGTCCTGAACATTCACTGGTGGATCACTGGGAGATTTAAATAACTATATCGGTCACCCTGGTCGATTAAAATCTTACTTTGAGATCACACGTGTTGGATCAAGAAAAAGGTGATGTTAAAGTAATGATGAAGAATAAAGCTGTCATCTGACAAAGATGGAGCCTTTTCTTTCTCTTTTTCCTTGGCCTCTTCCTAAGTTTGGGCTTACTTCCCAAATTCCAGTCCTCACGTTGGATGCAGGTATTTTCTTTCATACGCCCCTAGACTGAAAATGGTAAAGCGATAGCTCAGCCTTGGTTATCAGATAATCAAAATTTGGTAACTATGGCCGCCTTAAAAGTTTAATATCAATTGTTATGAAATTCTAAGCATGACTTTTCTTTCTAATCTGTGTATAGATGATATTGATCAATCTACTTCATTACTGATTTTGATTCTACTACTTTGAGTATTTATTGTAAATTGCAGTCTTAAACTTAGTACCCATCTGGCGATGTTAAGCGTTTAGTGTTAACGCGACCTTAACGCAAGGAAAGAGGCTTAACGCCGTCCTAGTGGGTACCTATTCGCATTAAGCTTGACGTGCTTTAACGTGCTGGCGTCTAGAATGAAGATTTTGATCGCGTTATGACGAGCTGCCAATCCTTAACGCCAGCTGCGTCAACAATGAAAATTTTTCATTCTTGTCGCCTAATGATTCAAATGCATGCAAGGAATCTTCAAAACTCTTGAAACTGTATTAATCTGTCTCCAAAGAATAAAAAAGGCAGCCATCTTGATCTCGAACTGTGTGCAGTCAACACTTGTCCTTGTTTCTAAAGCACTAACATGCGTTAAGATTGCGCCAACGGCACACATGGAGAGCAAAAACGCGTTAGCGTTATGCTAGAAGCGCCTCGCGTCAAGTAGCGTTATGGGGACTTTGGCGTGAAGCTTAAGGCTAACGCATGTTCTAGTGAGTACCAAGCTTTAGAGATTTAGTTAACATATCTTACTCTGCTTGCATATTGACTCTAACTACATTTTTGAATTAGTTGTTTGTTGACATTGGCTATGGGTTGTCGTATTAACAGGAACGATGGAATTTTTCAGGGACAACCTCAGTTGTATGCTCAGTGTACTTTGAATTTCGACAGAATACTTCTTAATAGGACTATGTTGTTCCATACAAATATTGTGCATGTATTATTAACAACGACCAAAAAGCAGCAAAAAGCTGCAAAAATTGAGCAAGTAATAAAGTAAATTGAACAATAATATCTATACACATATTTAATAATTGCATTACGATCCTTGTCAAAGTTCCTGTTCCCTTTCTTTAATCATGGATTGAAACAACCACCGCTGACCAATAGAGCCTGGTAGCTTTAATGCACAAGCATTTTTATATTTTTGTCCATCTTTCAATTTTGGCGCGAAAACTTTGATCATCATGGGGTGCATGGAAGAGATTTCTTCACTTGGAGTACCATTCTTTGATTCAGCAGCTAAGGTAAGACTGTAAATGTTGTAAAATAAATACATAACAGCAGGGATATTTATACGAACTGCTGTTCGCTCCTGATCAACGATTAGAGATGTAATACCTCCATATTGTAAAGTTGCAATTTCAGCGGTGCATTCGCCATGATAACGATGATGTCAAAATGCACGAGATTTTTTTATATCGACTGTTCCAATGCTACAAGCTGACTGGCCCATGTGCCGACGAAGCTGGCAGGAGGAAGTGAACTGGAGTTAGATCCCCCTCCCCCGCGGCAAATTTTACGCTGGTCGTTTACTTCGTGTTTACATATGACAACCCCAGATACTTGATCGTTCCTGGCGCGGCCTAGGCGGCACAACTTGTCTCATGCAAAGCCAGTATGGGTTTGTTCTATGACCCTGCCTCCGCTCTCTATTGACTGCCTTGTAACTGTTTGATCTAATTTCTAACTGTTTGTTAACACAGTGCTAGCTACTCGCTCCTTAATTTCACACTCCAAAATAGTAACTACACTCTTTGATTCACCATTGAGGTGAAATGCCCTCTAGCTATTTGGAACCGTAAAACCTCCACCTTTCTGTACAACTTTAGTGTCCCAAAATATCTTCATGTTAAACTTGGATCTTGAAGGTAACCCTTACTAAAATATTTAAGTAAAATAAGCTCTGCTAAACCTCAATGCCTGACAGTTTGGTGTTCACATTATTTAGCAAAGTTTTCCTTACAGATGAACTTCTGTGCAACTTCCTTGTTTCTTCCAGTGATTCACATTTCAAAATAGCAAGTGCATCATTGCTTGGTGGCCTCTCTGAGCTGTCTAGTATGACTTTTGCAGCCTTATTCTGCAGTATCTGAAGCGACTTCCTTAATACTTTATTGTCACAGTCTCCCCATACAATATCAACATAATCAGATAGAGGCAGCATCATGATTCATACACTGTTTCTCTCTGAGCTCTAGGTAGTAGATGCTTTATTCCTTTTCGGACACCTATTCTTTGCAGCACTTTTCTGGAAACGGACTCTACATGATCCATTTGGAGAGATTTTCACAGATGAGAACTTACCCTTACAATGCTCATGGCATTTTTTGCCAATTGTTAAAAAATGTTCATTAAAAGCTTCTGCAATTTTTAAAGGATCAGTGATGTTGAAATTCTAATCTGTTGGAAGATTAGAAGTCCTGGTGTTCATAGGTGGGCTTTCTCCTTTGTAGCTAGCGAATCAAGGCAATAATCGAAGCAAAATAAGTGACAAAAGTTCTGTTAACATCCAGCTAGCAAAACAACTTCCTCATTGAAGGATAGCTGATGTCATGCAACAGTAATTGACAGAGCAATGAAGTTAATCAACAACAATAAGTCTCTGCTCCTCCAAAATCTGCATCACATCACATCCAACCAAAGGCTTGTCTGATTTGGCGTAAACTAGTTTGAAACTCGATGTCCCTTTCAGATAGCCAAAAGTACGTTTCACTGCCGTTAAATGAGATTGATTTGGCTCCGAACAGTAGTGTGCTACAGTTGCAACAGCCTTTTGTATAACGGGGCGACTAGCCAAACTACAATACAGCGAAGTTCCAACCATGGATTGATAAAACTTGATGTGGACCAATCGAGTTTCATCCAAATCTTGATGTTTCTATAATACAACACTTGGAGTAGCAGGCATAACACACTGCCTCATTTCCTTCAGTCCGAATTTTTCTTGATCCAGCATGATCTCTCCATGTTTGCCATGATTGACTCAAATTCCAGGAATGTGATGTAATCTTCCCATGTCACTCATTTCGAACCTGGTTTTCAGTTGTTTCAGTGAGTCCATCTCTGCCTGACTTGGTGTAGTGATGACGAGATCATCTACATAAGTGGTCAGATAGACCACTGGGTCACCTTTGATAAACAAGAAGGTATCTTTCACGCTTTGCTGGAATACAGTTGTCAGTAATGCTTCTCGTAGTTTGATATTCCATTGGCGAGGGGATTGTTTCAGTCCATAGAGTGAATGATTGAGTTTCCATACCCAATCTTCTTTGCCAGGAACTTCAGTGCCAGGTGGTGGCTTCATGTAGATGGTTTCATTCAGATCTCCTGTCAAGAATGCTGTTTTTACATCTATTTGATGCACAAGCATTCCTTTGTTAACAGCAGTGGCAAGAACAGGTCGCAAACTATGCAAACGAACAACAGGTGCGAAAGAGTCAAAATAGTCAATTCTGTATTGTGAGAATCCATGCACAACTACACATGCTTTGTACTTGCTGAGATTTCCATTTTCATCATACTTCTTCTTGAAGATCATCTTACTTGTCTACCAAATTTTGAAGATTCTTCAGACATGGAACGAAAGTGAATGTATTTGATTACTTCATTGAGGTTATTTCAGAATCAAAAGCTTTCTTCTATTCTTTCGATTTAGAACTGGATAATGCCTCCTCAAGTGTCCCTGGTTCACTACCCATGCTGATGGCATGGAACAGGACTTGAAGTTCATAGGAGACCAACTGATTTTGCCGTATTACTGTCGTCTCTTCCACTTCAGCCAACTGTCCTGCTGATTTTTTCTTTCAACAATTGCCAGAGTGATGGCCAGGCTTTCCACAAAAACCACAATTAGCCTTGCAATCACATGAAAAGTGTCCAGGTTTTTGACAATTGTAACACATTTTTCGTTGGTTTGGATGGCTTTTTCTTGACGACAACTTTCATAACTTGCCCACTTTCAACATTCTCTGAGGTGGCTTGATGAATTTCAGCTCCTCGTAATGCTTCAATAAGCTCCTCGACCACAAAAGTTCCTTTTTGTGGCAAGCATGCTGATTGTTATAAGGTTTTTACATTTTTATGTTGTTTAACTGTGGTACTGATAACATCTGTAGGCATTCCTATTTGCTTTAGGATGCAGTTGGCAGGTTTGGCTTGACTGTTCCCTTCGCTTGATGGCTAATGTTTCAGCAAATATGTTAAACTCATTGCCAGAAAGCTGTCAGATATACAATGTCTCATATACAATATCTGGAGAAATGAGATTTAAGCTTGACAATGACTATGGAGGAGAGATTGTTATTGAATTTGTTGATGTCAAAGAAACCTGAAAAATAGTCAATAGTAAAATCGAAATGTAACCAGCCCAACAGGCAACATGTAGGAACGAAGGATCTAAGAGATTTGGTGGTCCTACTAATAAGGTTAATTACACCTGTTGAAATCACAGTTTGTATGCAAATCAGCTGTCCTATTACACAGTTATGTGGCCCTATTACACTCTCCCCCACTTAGCTGAGCATAACCTTATGTCAGCTAAACTGGTGAAACAAATCGTGCTCGATCTTGAACTGTGCTCTGGGGTAATCTGTAGTGATTGCTATGTTTACCAGCAGTTCTATGTGTTGAACGTTGAGGGAGGAACTGTGCCCTATTGTGTCCTACACTTGGCTTTGTTGCTCCTTCCGTTGGCCGTCGGGCAATTTCAGTCTGCAAGTCTGGTAGGCTCTTGTCATCTGCGTCACAGCTGCTGGTGGTGATGAATGTACAGACTTCCGGACCTTGGTAGGAAGACATGGCTATAGGATGGTCGTTGGGCAAACTTGAAGCTCGACTTTGCTGACAGTCTTTGATTAGCCATGTCCATCTGCAGGCTCGATAAGATATGTACCATTCTCGAAATGTTGAATTACTTTATAGACTCGCTCATTCCAGCGATCTTGGATCTTGTTTCATCCTCAAACTTGACGATTGTGGGTTGGAACTCGTTCCCCAACTATGATTGGTGAGTCCTTAGTTCTAGGATGCTTGTCAAATTTTCTCTTTCGCACTTCAGCTTCCCTAGTTAAGGGCCCTGGCTGCATTGTTGTGGGCTTCATATAACTCCTGATGCTTGGTTGGTATCTTCAGCTTGGGGTGGGAGTCCAACATCTCAATCTATAGGCAATCGAGGGTCATGGCCAAACACCAAGTAAAAGGGTTAATATCCTGTGCTTGAATGAGGTGTAGCATTAAAAGCTTAGGAGACCTCTTTAAGGTGTTCTGGCTATTGTCACTTTTTGTCTTGGCTAATTGTCTGGAGTAATTCATGTAGAGTCGTATTAAAATGTTTACACTGTCCATTGCTTTTGGGGTGGAATGGTGTAGTTTGGGATTTCCGGATTCCATGTATTTCACACAACTCCTTGATGACTTCCGACTCAAACTGTCTTCCTTGGTTGGAGTGAATTCAATGGGTACACCATACACCATAAACCATTCCCGAACTAGATCCTTGGCTTCAGCCAGCTGGTTACGTGTGGGTACCACTATGATAAATTTACTAAAGATATCATTTATGACTAACACATTCTCCTAGCCATCAGCTGCTTGTTCTAACTGTGTAAAGTCAATGGCAACCACTTCCATGCGCTTTGTTGCAATGATGCTACCCATTGGTGTTCTAGGTGGAAGATATGGGCCTTTTGCAACGATACACCTTTCACACCTTGTGAGCCACTGTTTCACAGAAGGATGAGTCCCAGGCCACCAACATCGACTTCCTATGATCTGCTCAGTGTGGTATTGTCCTTAATGTCCTAGCTGGTCGTGAGCAGCTTTCAGCACCTCATGCTGAAGAATCTGTGGTATAACCAGCTACAGGCAGTCTTAGGCAGTACCGGAGTTTCCTCTCTTGTATAGTATACAATCCTTGTCTTGCAGCATATCTAGATGTCTTATGAACTTCCGAACATCTGTGCTTTCCTCCTTCTCTTTTAAGGTTGGGGCTTGGCCAACATCAGGTAATGCTTCAATCTTGGTAATGCTTTATCTTCGGCTTGGAGACTGGCAAGCTGGTCCTTCTGCAAGGATAGCAAGCTGACTGCTTTTGCATCGTCTAGGCCACCAGTTGCTTGAACAACTCCCAAGTTCAGCAACTCTAATGGCATCATCCAGGAGCTTCACACGGACCTCTGTAGGTACCTTGGTGGTCCTTGTAGCCATTGCTAATATGGTGGTAATACATTGAAGCTGGCCAACTCAGCTGCCCATCTTTGCTCGACAGCCTTCAGCTTACTCTTGGTTTGAAAGTAGGTCAAAGGGTTGTTATCTGTGTAGACCATGAACTGCGAACCAAGCAGGTATTCCCGAAACTTTTCAGTGACTGCCCATTTCAA
>JANTCA010011314.1:0-27174 GCA_024741275.1 Chironex yamaguchii | reverse complement strand
GATGGATAGATAGATGGATAGATAGATGGATAGATAGATGGATAGATAGATGGATAGATAGATGGATAGATAGATGGGTAGATAGATGGGTAGATAGATGGGTAGATAGATAGGTGGATGGGTGGATGGATGGATGGATGGATGGATGGATTGATGGATGGATGGATGGATGGATGGATGGATGGATGGATGGATAGAGAGAGACGTACAAATTCCTGATCCTGCATAATGCTAATTCTCTATCTGTTTTATTCTAATGAGCAAACCATCCGTTAATTGATCATTAATTTTTTGCCGCTATCTTGACATGTCTTACGAGTAATTAAACTAAGCAGTTAAGATGAACCAGAGGAAAGAGAAGACTTTCTGACTAGTTGTTTGTCGGTCTAAATCGGATCAGTTAAAAGTTGCAAGCAAACATTTTCAATTGCTTGAGTCAACTTTCACAGTTTTTGTCAACAATCAAAGAATCATCAATGCCTTGGTTATTATCTTGTTTTGAAACTAGTTTTAATAAGAGCCTTGAGGTTACCAATCGTATTACCAATGAACTGATAGAAATACTTGAAACATGAAAACAATTTGAATTTCATCATCGACAGCAACGCACTGTATAATTAATTCATATGACCGTATTTATTAGAGGGGCCATTTTGTGTTCAAATAATCGTTCTTTAGAAAGGGAATGTAAATATTGATAAAAAATTGCAACTTCATACTTTTTTAAGGCCATCAATGTACCGCTTGCAAAATTTGGCTGCCATGGTATTAACTTTACGACCTTATTCTGGACAGGATTAAGGCCTTGTAACGCCAAACGTCACCAGTGGAAAATTTCCTGTCAAATATGGGTCAAGGTATAATTATGTTTTGTGAAGCTGTTCGTAGTTAATTCATTTAATGAAATGGTTGGAATTTGTATAGAAAGACAGGTTTATTTACTTGAGATATGCTATGGAAACCTCTGCGCCTTTCATCCTGTTTTCAGAATAACATTGCACATAAAAGTGAGCAAGAATCAAACAGCTATTCCTCAAAATACAGAATTTTAGAGCGCTTTACTTTACCTCTGGGAAAAACTCGTTCTAATGCACAAAAACAAAATAAGTTCTCGATTTTCTGTCAATAATATTTTTGAACAAGGTATACGCTGACGATTTCTTCTTATCTCTGGTAAAAACAAGATTAAAGTTTTCTATTTTCTATGCAACTGCTGTTGGAGTCAATTTGGCCTGTGCTGGTTATAGCTTGTAATGATTAAATGCGCTTCTGTTTTGATACGACAATTTCGTCGAGTTTTTTAAATACAGTTGAAGATATCATCCAGTGTATTTTGATTGCGTATAATACTATCAAAAATTAGTATATCGTTAAATTTGTTGTACTAGCGCCTATATTACCACTTTTTATCACATTTACCTTCTGCAGAAAGTAGTTCCAACATGGCACAATAAAGTCAGTGTTTTAGAAATTTCAACCTGGCTCAACCATGAAATCAATAATTACCCAGAGTGATGGAAATTTTATTCTCTTTACAGAATAGAGGAAACTGGAGAGTTGTAAATTAAGAGGACGGTAAAATTTGATTGTTAGTTAAACTATTAACAAGTAACATGTTGTGAAAATGAGCTGTTTTCCGCGTTAGATGTAAAACTTAAAACTGACCAGAATTAACACTATTCTCAAGCTTGAATTATGTATTTTCAAGCTCCAAATGCTTTCTTAGTTGACAATTGATAGGCGCTCTACGAAATCCCGTTCAAATTTTTCAACGAGTACAAGGTCAAGCGACATTGCAAACAAGCGATGCTATGCTAATGCCGTGAGGAAAGAGCGTTATACATCCATTCTGAAGGTAGTAAAAATGACATCAATAGACGTGAAATGAGTATTTATCCCAAGAAAATATTGTTAAATTTTAGTAAAACTACAAAGCAATGTTTAATTGAGTGATGTTGATCAAACAGACCACAGCAAAAGTTAGTTGCTACAACATGAAGCTCAAATCCTAACTAAATTTGTTCGATGAATTATAAAAATTTATATCACTTGCTTAAAAAACCGACTTTTTCTTTTCACTATGTTTGAAGAGTATTTAGGAGGAGTTGATTAAAAATAGAAAAGTTCGTTTGATGTTAGAGTTGAGCTTACCACTAGTGAACTATGTCAAATATGGACTCTCGATAGTGAAAATTAGATCCGTCATAGTCCGTCTGAAAATGTGGCATATTTATTGAAAAGTATATAGTCAAGTTCTTTTCAATGAAAACATGAGTCACTTTCATAATCCGTCTCTAACATGCTCTCTGAAATATTTAGGTAAGGATGTACTTTATAATCACAGAGATTTTCTGTGCGTTTAGTAAAGTCACGGAGAATAAAGTCTTTTGTAAAAAGTAACTGCCGGTAAATCTCTCAGATGTCTCAGCGGCTGTAAAGGTTTAAATTTTGGATGAAAAGTTTTAGTTACGCAAAAAACAACTTTAGTTCTCCAATTATGTTGATTTCTGTTCATAGGGTGATCTGTTATGACTATTTATTGTTGAGTAAAGTCCAATTTTAGGCCTACCCATACGCGTGTTGACAAGAATTTTCGCACCATATACCTAAAACTTTACCAGCTCATAATAAGGTTGTAAAGTATTTTTACAAAGCAAATTGATTTAGAGAAATATATAAGGAATAATTTTCAAAGATATTACGTCCTAGGTATTAAACTTCAATATAACATGAAAAATAAAGCATTTTTTCAACATTACTTACCAATAGTTGTGATAGTCACGGAAGTGAAATATACTGACCCAGGAAAACTCCATGGTTCTAAGGCATAATCGACATGTTTCTTTTTGTGCAAAAATTTGGTAAGATCATCCATATCAAATTTGGTAATATTATAACGTAGTTGAAGTCTTCGAAATATTTGTAAGTATTTTTTTCTTTCCTCTTGCTCTTTATCGTATTCCAAAGCACTAAATATTGCTGCTCCAACTAGCATGTAAGTTACTGTACAAGTAATAAGCAAAAGTGTTCTTATGTTCTGTTGCTGCAAAAATCCACCCATGATAACAGCGAATTCGACAGGGCATTAGTAAAACTCTCACGTTAACAAACTCATGGTTCTTTCTCAATTACAACTCATAATTAAATATGTAGTACTCACTAAATTTCGTTGGCAATGTGTCCTGATCAGATGAGTTTCGACCGCAACGTTTGCGATAAAATTTCAATAACGCTACTTTCGAATAGCTCTTAACAACTAGGCCTAGACACGCCGAGAGGAAAGAAGTTCATGTCCTGATAACTAACAGAGTAAATGTCTGCATTTGGTCACAATTAAGAGACTTGTCTAGCGATGAAAACCCTGGAAGAATTTCGTTTAAGCCAGACACCTGCTTTTGCAGCTTTGTGTTCGTCACGAGAAAATCGATCTGAAGCGACAATAGTCATTGGTCTTGTGTAGTACTCTGTACCGTAAGTAAGCTGAAAAAGAAACACTGAGTTGACCAGATGGTGTTCGAGTTGCCAAGGGTTTTTCTTGCCTATTCTTTTCTTGACGGGACAAATCGAATCAAGCAACCTGCAAAAAAAAAATTCAATAAGAAAGCGACTGCAACTTGCGGGCACACATTTGAATGACGACCAGTTTGTCATAGTCAAGGGGGTGCAAGCAACATAAATTCCGCATCAAACTACTTCCAAGAACACGCCATTCTCTCTCTCCAATTCCAACTGATTAAAACGACAAATTTTACGAGCTCAGTGGCTTTTATCACTCTCATAGATTATATTTTAAGGACAAAACTTTTGCCTACTTACGGCAGTCGACCAACACGATAATCAGGCTTAAGGATTTAATGACCCCCCTGAAAGATGTTCCTCAAAGTTGCCACCATGAATTTGATGGACAAAATATAACCGACTGTTTGCACTCGATTTTTAAGAAATTCAAGTCAACAGACATTCAGGAAAACCCCAGGTAAACATACCTTGATCACGATTATAAAAAGAACTTTTGCATGACCTAGGCGCTTTTTTACCATGTGTTCGCGCAAATAAATGTAACTACACTCAACAAATTGCCTGATTATCAACTATTAGTAAAATATGTTTCCAGGTTACATTGTGGGTTATGTTTGGGGTTTTTTCGACCATCCTTAGCTAACTATGCTTCGACTTCATTCTTATCTCAGTTTTAATGCGATCTAACACTTGAAGCAAAAAATTGTTAACTCAACTCATGACGCATTAGCTAGAATGAAAGACTTGCGAGTTTCGATTTGTTACCAAGAGGTTAGACAGAATTCGTAGCTATAAACAGGTTAGGTTGTGCCTGCTTTTGCGTTCAACAAAGAAACCATTTATAATGTTACTTTTAAGCCAGTATATTGGTAAATACGGGGGAAAATTAGCTTAAAACAGAAACGAAGTGCAAAAACTAACACCAGGAACCCGACAGGTTGTCGCGAGTAATGAATGCTTAAAATCGCTCGAGACAGAAAGCTCGCAGTCATAAACAATCCCTAACGATGGTTTCAAATCCTTGAAACACAATACGTGTCGTACAAAATTAATAAGTGATTGTTTTCTAGAAAAATAGCATCTTTGTTTTCGTCGCTACACCACGCCAAATCTAATACGACGAACAAAATCATTTGTAAACAGCCATAGTAGAATAAAATGGCCAGTAAATCAAGTGCGGATCACACTTCAGTTGGCGCTCATGAAGTCATAGCATGAGGGATATACTATTTTGATGGCATTTGAATATTGCATCATTAGTAACTGTACAATAATTTAACACATTACTACAGCTGGGAACCTTGTACGGCTTACATGTAATATTTCTTTTGCTTCGATAATATAACTACCGTATGTACAATTAAAATTGCTGTAACTGAAGTTGCTTGAACAGTAATAAATCAAAGTGTTACTTTTCTTAAGAAGAAATGTGCCCTCTTATAGTCATGTATATCGTAACAATATATGTATTCTGTTACTGACCTCAATAGACAAGTGATGGTTTAGATCTGGAGTAAATCAAATACCATTATCTCCCCACAACATGTGTTTAAAAAGAGGCGGCTTTTCTGGATGTGTGCTATCTGATATACATATAGTGCCTTTGGCCTAGTGTATGACTAATAAATTTTTTAAAAAATTGCAATTTTACCATTCTTTTGAAGAAGATAGCGATTCACCTGCGAACTTTCGACCTGCAAGGTCGTGTTAACTCGTACACTACTTAGTTCGCAAGGTTCACCAAAGAAATTACTCATTAAAAGCATTGTTGTTTTATACACGTAACTACCAATGAAATAAAAGGACATTTTATGACCTAATTACCTGCCTCGTTCCCAGCTGTTTCTTCTTAAGATGGTTGAAGTGTACTGAATAAGAACCGACATTAGGCGAATGAAAAGCTTGCCTTTAAGAATTTCGCACATGCGCAGCCATCCCTAATGGTAAAGAAATACCATGAAATATATTTCCTAATTTAAATATTGTGAACACAGTTTGAAGGGTGGGTCTTGCTATTAGAGACTCAGGAAGGGTCGAGCACTTTAAAACATAACATTTAAGTATTGCTGCACATCGACTTCTATAAACACAAATAATAACTATATATGAAGAATAGTCAGTGACCAAACTAGACACACTCTGTTACTCTCATGCCATAGATGCTGCTTTGGAACTATAGACTATATGTAACTGTTGCATATATGGATTTATGACATATATGGAACTATAGCATATATAGAACTATAGCATATATGGTACTATAGCATATATGGAGGTTTAGCATGTATGGAACTACGACATATATTGAACTATGTCCTATTTGAAAGTAATGCTTACATGGAGCTCATTGATTGATGTTATGTGTTATCCCATCGATTTGCCATACCTATTCTTTTAATTTGTATCCGACTCTAATATGCTATTTCTGTCATATTGACGATTATTCATAAGATGGCATTATATACCCCGTTGTTGCTTCGATTAATGAAATTGTACGTTAGGTCACGAACAAGCGTTGAACAAAATCTTAAAGTATGTAAGGAATACAATTATTTTTCTCCGTGCTCTGTGCGTAGAAGAGCCCTTTCCAAACAAGTAGTTGAAAATGGAAGGCAAATGTTGTCATTAAACTAACATGTTTTGTTACTTGAAGCTTTCTGCCATTGTAATCATTACGCAAAGATTAATGTCCTTTTTGCTCTTTGGATTTTTGTCTTTTCTGTATTTTGTTTTTTTTCTTTTTCTAGCACACATAGGAAGCGATATACGTCTATCCTTGTTTATCATTTTGATCTGTCGATGTCCTTGTGTTGTTATTCTGTGATGATCATTTGCAATATGAAACACAAAAATATCATAGTTTAAACAACCTCTTCTTGGAATCTGATGATTGTCCTGATTGCAAACTCGACACTTATCTTAAAGGAATGGTCAGTTTAAAAGTTAATCAGTCGTATTAGCCATGCTCGTGCGCTCATGTTTTGAGGTGTATGGCTATTGGCGTATACGCTTTTATGCGCTATCCGTTTGGTATACAGAAAGTATCCATTTAGCTCTAACTCTTGTGTAGCAAAATATATGAAATGTCATCAAGGCATAAAGCTTGAACTTTTACTGAAGTTTTTGTCAACAAAGCCTAAGTCCTGTGCCAGAATCTTTCATTCTTAATATTTCCCTCCATTTTTGATGCTTAACTGTTAAGACACATCTTGTCCCCTTGGAATCTCTTCTTCAAAGTGAGTAGAAGCTTAGGACACGTATTGAACGCAATGGAGGACGATCAACACTAGCAAGTGTACATCATTTTACTTCATTCCCAAAGTCCATAGCATAGTTATCAATTTATGGAAATGAATATGAGGGAGGGTTGGCAACTATGCCATGGACCGTTGGGGCACTTTGATGACTGTACTGTTCTCTATAAACTTTTTCAATTTTCAGCTTCAATTATGCAAGTAACAATGCTCTTTCTGTTACATTTTCAATATTAGTAAGCCAAGATGTTTTGGCTCTTTACTTGTGCCCGTATTTCTCTTACTTGACTGTGCATGACTGTGAAGACTGTGCATGATTGTGAAGACTGTGTATGACTGTGAAAACTGTGCATGACTGTGAAGACTGTGCATGACTGTGAAGACTGCGCATGATTGTGAAGACTGTGCATGACTGTGAAGACTGTGCATGACTGTGAAGACTGTGCATGACTGTGAAGACTGTGCATGACTGTGAAGACTGTGCATGATTGTGAAGACTGTGCATGACTGTGAAGACTGTGCATGACTGTGAAGACTGTGTATGACTGTGAAGACTGTGCATAATTGTGAAAACTGTGCATGACTGTGAAGACTGTGCATGACTGTGATGACTGTGCATGGCTGAGAAGAGCCCCTTGTTGTCTAAGCTTAAGAAGAATGCCAAATTATTTTCCTATTTTCATTTGATCTTTAAATGTTGTTTATAAAGAAGAAACGGATAGAATTGGTTGTAATGTATTGGTGACGTTTCATATCTTGCGTGTCCTTCTTCAGCTGGAATTTGAATTTTTTGAATACATGTTCAGAAGTTTTCAATTGGGTCCGCCAAGGAACATTTAGCATTATTTGGAAAACGTTACAAAATTTTTGCCTTTGAGTTCTGTCAATCCCTAATATCTTTTCTTTTTAGTAACAGTGCTTAAATGTATTGCATTTAGTATAATCTTGTTTTTTGCAAAGGGATGATTGGTAATGGTGTATTAGGCTATCATATTGTCCTTAGTAAGCTCAGTACTTAAATACAATCCACATAAACCTGTTTTGTGCTTCTACACAGTCTTTCTTGATAGGAGCTTGGACAGTTTCAGTGTATTTGTAATCAGAGAATCGAGGTTACTGCGTGGAATGTATTTCATTGCGAGATATTTTTCCTTTTGCTTAAAAATGAAGGGAGTGTTTTTATTGAGAATATAGGCTGTCTTATTTCTGCTTGTTTGCTAGTTTTTTAAATGCCAGATAGGTAGCCTTTTTATAGATGATATGACCATAAGAAGTAGACAGTATATATGCAGCTACTA
The DNA here is from genome assembly GCA_024741275.1 of Chironex yamaguchii. Classification (NCBI taxonomy): domain Eukaryota; kingdom Metazoa; phylum Cnidaria; class Cubozoa; order Chirodropida; family Chirodropidae; genus Chironex; species Chironex yamaguchii. Next base: position 19,103 of record JANTCA010011314.1, on the reverse strand, counting down.
TACTGCATTAGTAATAGTGGGATACACCTGGGGCAGCATCCAGTGGGAGGGAGGACAAGGCAGCAACTGATACAGACTGCATTCAAGTTGTGGAAGGAGGTTGCAAAGACCACTTTGCTTTGGCAAAGAAATGAATTGTTGTAGCTCATGGACAATAAAGGACACCTAACAACTATACGTACAACTCTGTTGACACCTGTAACACTTAATGAATCCATATGTATTTGACAGGGCTATTGTATGTTACAAAATGGGGACACATGGGGTCAATCACACATTTCACCCATATTCTTTGGTCCAAAGGGACCTGCAACAGTTTTCATTGCAGACCTCAACAACAATGTATGGAAGCATTGTTTGGCAGCTAGTATCATATATAATATATGAAATGTACCCTGCTACCTGAAATGTTGCTTTGAAGTGATGTCCTGGAAAAAAGTCAATAAGTCCTTGGAAACGTGTTTATCCAAGTTCACAAAGGTGTTTTCCCTTTCAATCGATGCATCAAAATTAAAATATTTGTTTACAAATAACGAATATCTACCACCTTGGGTTATGCATGATATTACCAATGGAGAGCTGTAGTAAACAATGGATAAGATGGAAGGTTAGACTCTGTACCAGCAGCTCTAAAATTCAGTTGTTAGAGTATCTAGACACGACATAGAGGGTTTGAGTTTAAGATCAGATCGAACATATAAACTTTGTCATTCCGAGCCGCACATTGCTAGGTTAAATGACTAAAAAGATTAAAATATAAGAAAGAAAAAAGATACATAGGCGAAAAAAGAAAAAAAGTCAACCAGGAAAACTGATTTCGGAGAAAAATGGGTAATATTGAACTATAGCATATAGCATAAGCAACCAACACGAGTTTTAAAACTACTCGAATACGACAGCAAATATTGATTGCTGCTATATAACAAATCAAGTATAAAGACCATACCTTTATTGGCAGTTTGAGAGAAAATAGCGCATTAGCTGTGAATAGTCGAGCAATAAGCTCTGGTTGAAGCGACAGGTCACCTCTGTCTTTCCAATTCCATGCAAAGGTGTGTGAAATAATCAGAGCTATCCGTGTCTATTTTCACAGTGTATGTTAAGAGATGTTGTTTTTCTGGTTCTCCGTCACATTCACAATAGGAGTAAACAAAACAAAACAAAACAAAGCAAATGCAAATCGAAAATCATAGTAGAAAAAGTGCCAATGAATTAGAGGTTTTTGTGGAAGATTTATCCCAAAGTCTTGAACTACATAATAGAATACACAGTTATAAGCAATAAGGTGTACATTTTTCATTTTAACTAATTAAAAGGCTTAACGTTCCTACCTATCTGACACGCAATACAAAAGCATTTAAATATAAATTACCTTATTCTGGTAGGAAAAGAGAAACTTTTTCCAGGGGCTGCAAGCTTGTCTCAGAGGTATACGGCAAATTCTATTGTACATTGAAATAATTCTGGTTGAGCAATTATATGAGCGTGACATGAGGTGCTTTACAAAAATGACGTCAGTTGAAAATGACAACAAACGGTAAAATAACAAAATCTAAATTGATCTTATAAAATGTTTATGTAAAATGATCAGGAATTTGTTGTATGGGTTAGATATCAGGTTGTGCATACCAGCACCCTAAAATATTTACCAATTAACACGAGAACACGAGAGATAAGCGTCATGCGATTTAGGCCGGTCATAGGATGTTTTGACAAAATGACTGTTTCTCCCCATCTCCTAATTAAAGGAAGAAAATGCATTTCAAAGAAATTTGGTCATCAAATATAACTAAAGCAGGTATTTTGTATTGCTACAATTGTCACATTTAACGTACAGATTGTAACCCTCCCTCCTTCATTTCCTTATTTTATAATCAAAAATGAAAGGCAGAGAATTAATTGAAAGCAACTGCACTCTTAAAACGAGAGCCTTGCTTCCTACCGCCAAGCCTATATTTCTGCTCTTAAGTGCATCTTTTTCGTCACCTTGAGTCTTCAATCAGCCTTCCTTTGTCGTTATGCTTGTTGATATTTTTTCAAAACATCTATCAATTCAGGCATACCTTCATGCGTCCGAGCTGTCAAGATGCCGGTCATTGTATTGAGACAACCTGGATGTTGCGATAGCATTATCAAACCATCTTTAGACTTACCAAACTACATTTAAGAAGAGTAGGAACTTGGGTTTGACGTGCACGTCGAGAGGAAAGTTCTTGATCTCTTTACTAGCATCAGCTAAAAACCGTCAGCGCCCTACGGTAGCCCTACACTATGCGAACATAACAGGTGAGTATGAAATTTGAGTATCGAAGACATTTTTCTATTCTAATTATTTCTTCTAGCCAGCCACTTTTTAAAGTCCTTTGCTCCTTTGCTTTACCTTTTTCATATACATGGGTTATAACTATGTTTAGATCTGATAATTTATTAAGGCATGTTTCTGCCAATTTTATTATTTAAAGTAGCTATGTAGCTTGTCAGCTCATCACTTTACCTCAAAACGTTATTATCTGCAAATTAACCATAGCTCAATAGGCGGAGCCACTGGAAAGATTGGGGGGATTAATCTCCTGCTTTTTCCAAAAGATGGTCCTTGATATTCCAGAATTCTAATTTTAAAAGGCATTTGCTATTTTTCTGGTAGAAAGGAGGTTCTTTTCTAACAAAAAAGAAAAGCGTTCCCAAGGAGAAAAGGGGCATGGTCAAAACAATTTTCTTGGGCCCCCTAATTTCATGTCCCCTCCCCCCACTTTTAGGTTGTCGAAAGGCTCTGGGTAGATTTTGGTCTCTAATCAAGATTATAATTCGAGGATTGCTTGTTTAACTGACATAATCATCCGCTGTAAGACAAGAAAGGCAAAGAAGAAAGATTCGACCAAGGCTCCAGGAATTTGTTTACTAATGTCGGCTAATATTTAGTTGGACAGATATGAGAAGATAACAGAGGCAAATGGCAAGGGAAACTGTGCAGGATGTGTGTTAAAAGGAAGTTATACAATCCAGGGAAATACTTGGCAAGATAGCTTTACCATATGTAAAAAGCTTCGTATGATAACTTATCGAAATTAGGGGCCTCTCTCATCTGCTTGTTGCAAATGTCGATTGGAAAACATACTGTAACGTTTTTTATTCTACTTGCTTTTTTAAGTCTATATACTGTTTCAGCAGCAAAAAAAGTTTGATATGGTCCTTGTTTACCGCAAGGGAAAACATCTTTTGTCTAATGGTGATTTTACGAAGGCCATTTATACATCTTTCTCCGCCATTTTGGAAAGCATTCATCACCATGCCTTATGTCTGCCCAGTTTTGTACCATATCCTTGCGCATAAACAATTGAGATTTTAATAATAGGCTTTTCCATTATTTTTCCTAATACTAACTGCGTGTTTCTTTTCTCTACCACGTAATACTACCAATTTCATATGTACCCTTGACTTAATTGACAATAAAAATCCACTCTTATTGTCATTAACATTTCAGCAACAAACAACATCGTAGAAGCGTCCTAATGCAAATACAACGCCAAGTACATTCTCGGAATCGATGCAGCTGATCAACATATTCTTGCGTGACAGTAATAGTCACGTAAACTTAACCCTTCTCTCCACCTTCAATGTAGTTATTGCATGTAAAGCTAACCACAATTGAAAAAACCTGGGTTCATCAACAAACTATTATACCACAAAACCAGCTCTTTAAAAACCTGTTATTTGGTGCTGAAAATATGTTATCTTTCCTTTGTAGAAAATCAAAACCTTTCTAAGAGTATCATGCTATTGCCATTTACGATGTATAATTTTACTGCCAATAACATCATCAGCTTTGATGCGTATTGATGCTTAATTTGGAACAGATCTATTTTAGAAGCGCCTGTAATACTGAGAAATAAAAGAAAGTGATATCTTAGTTAGGGGAGAACTTTTTGTAAGACAAGGAATATAAATATTATCTTATAGCATAGAGTGATTATAAAATGCATCAAAAGTTGTAAGATGCTACTCTTGTCATTAAGAATCCATGTCATATAACTGAATAAAACTAAGCAAATTCGAAACGATGCTGCAGGTATGCATTCCAAATATGTGCTGTCATAGTGTGGATTATTATACACCATTTTCAGCTCTGACTTCCATACAATTGAGCTATAATTTTTTCAATAATTCTAGACCGTTTTGAGATTATAGTTGTATTCAAAGTAAGCTTTTATGATGCCTCTCCGCAATGCAGTTGAAGTATGGCTGCATAACTGATGCAGTGTAATACACTTGTCTGATGAATAAGACGTGTTGAGGTAAAGAGCTAAACTTTAGCATTCAGACACACACAGATCAGGCAGCTGCTTGCTTTCTGAACGCATCTACCGACGTCTGAGATAAGCACGCTTTATATCCAGAATACAGAAGTTAAACTGAGCATTAACATCCACATAAATCCCCAGGCTTGGTTTCTTTGTCAATGGTCTTTATGTTTCTTATATACTGTACATAGGAGTTCTAAGTGCAACATCAGGCTCATCAAATTCTGCCTGTCTGAGACAAAAGAGCAAAAGATGCAAAGGAATGTTTACAAAGTTTAAGAGTAGAAACTTTTTTATCTCCGAAGTTTTTTGCCGTGCTGACAGTATTTGAAAGACCCGAATGATAAAGCATACATTTGAATTCTCTACGATTACTCTACAGTCATCTTTTATATTAAACTCACGTAAACGTGCTCAGTGATGCTCTTGATGCTCTTGATGCTTTTGATGCTTCTAGAGGCGTAGGGTCGTATCCACGCTCGAGTCTGCTGAATTTCACTTCAGCATCTTGTAAGGCTTAAATGAGATGTACAATGACCAAGGGTAAGATTAAAGGCAGTCCTGAGCAGCGAAAGCGAACTTGCAAGAGTCATTAATTTAATCAGATATCATTAGTGACCTTCTGAGACTGTACATACGTCTTAACTTTCCTTGTTAAGTAATCCGTGTTTGAGGATTACCATTTTCTTACTCAGCATACTGCAAGCCACTCCCTACGTTGATAGGTGTGAATAATCGTATTAAAAATTATTTTCTTAGGCCTTTTCACTCTCTTTGCAATTCAAATAGCATAGACAGCGAATAGAATTGCCAGATGGTAAACGCTAAGCAACATGCCAGTCACGGTCTTCAAATGAAAGATACCTCTAATTAATGAAAGTATTAACTATATTCGAGCATTATACAGTGTTGGTATTTTGAAGTAGGGAATTGCTAATGCCCGTGTAGACATATTATTTTGATAGGTTTTTTGACCATTTATCTATCTATCTATCTATCTATCTATCTATCTATCTATCTATCTATCTATTTGTCTGTCTGTCTGTCTGCCTATCTGTCTGTCTGTCTATCTATCTGTCTGTCTGTCTATCTGTCCGTCTGTCTCTCTGTCTCTTTGTCTCTCTGTCTCTCTGTGATAACTTTTTTTAAACTTCTGATATATTTTGTTCCTTCTACAGCATTACATTCAAATACTCGCATTAACAGGCATATTTGAATATACATGACATGCGATAGACGAGTAATGTAGTACAATCACCATTACCAGATCAAAAGTTCCGGATTACTCCACTCCTTATTTTGTCTACAAAATATATAATAAGTTGATCTAATGATGCATCCAATTATTTTTCTTAATAGATAGTCCGAGTTGTCAACCATAATTCCCTGAACATGACCATAATTGATTTACTGTTGCTACATATTCCACCAATAGCACCCATGCTGAAGCTGATAAAATTAACATCATACAACTTCTTTAAATTGGTATATAAACCCTCATACTTCTTTGATTTACGATTATAAATAGAGGCAAGGTTTGTCTCAGAGCCAGTAGTTAATTCAACAATATGTAGTTGATTTCCATTCTTGATATTTAGATCAGGACGTAATTCAGGACCAGAAATTATTGATGGTGAGAGGAAGCCAGGAGTATCACAGAAGATGGAAAGGTCCTTTTTGGAATCAGCAATTCTCTTTAGTATAAACGCATGGCGCCAGTTATATCGACCTTCCTGTAGATGAAAAGGTCATGATAATAGCAATTAATCATCATCATCATCATCATCTTAAAATTCCATGCAATACAGCTGAAATGCAGTAAACTGCCTTGTTAGGTACGGCTAGAATTGTGAGAAGAATCTTAGACATGTACATAAGGATGAAGCCCTCCTGTTAGACCTTGGTTGTTAGTTGAATAATAATTGTTATAATAATAATAATACATATACATATATCTATCTATCAATCTTTTTCTTTTTAAGCGACCTAGGACTAGAGATTAGGGATAAAAACCATCCACTCGACATATTAAACTAAAAGTCTACCCCTCCCCCCTTGGTGCGTGACGTCATTTTTGAACGTCCCCTAAGATGAACATATAGAAATTACCTTGACAATTCAATTCAATTATTGGTTGATTAATCCTCAAGCAAGCTGCTTTGAAGAACGAAGAGCTAAACGTATGAAATATACTTTATCTTTCATTCTATCCTTGCCTGTTTCTCGTGTACTAGAATGCATCATTAGTAATGTAGTTTTATTTATCTCTATCTACCATTCTGTTGAAAGAAAGGAAAATTAATATTTGACATTTCGATTTGTTGCCATGCAACGGAATAAGGGTTTAACGGGTCACAAGATTGTATAAGCGAGGACTGGGACCAAATTAACATAGAAAACACAAAGTAGCATAAGCACAATTGTAAGAATAGATGGAAAGAAGAAAAGAACAAACAGAGGAAAGGAAATAGGAATTAAACAATTGATGAAAATAAAATAATTAAATGGCGATGCCAGTGAAAGTCGAAGTCCATGTTAAGCTCGTGTAAGTGGCGGGTTCTTGAAACTCAACTGAATTGTTGCATCAGACAAACGTTTACGACAAAATACCTAGTCCTGTTAGTCCTAAAAGATTTTAGAGACAGTCATGAGGTTTTCTTTCAAGATTTTAAATATAGTAGTTCAGCTCAAAAGGTTTAAATGCAGTTTTTGTCTATGGTGTCCATGAACTTGTGCATCTGGGTTTAAAGCGCTTGAGATTTAAAAGGAAACTGTGAGGTGTGGCAACATGGTTAGAAAAGATATTGGCTTTGCTCAGATTAACCTTAGGATATTTAGTGAAAACTCATATCACACTATATACATATTCATATTAACGGCAGATATTTATTCTGTCAAAGGAAATTTGTTAGTAAAACTATTAAGGATTGGTTACAAAGCGAAAGCATGCTTGCACATAATCTGCAGAATTTTTTCAATACAAGAAATAACACAAAATAGGATATTTGCAGTCTCTACAGCTGTTACTATCTCATTCGATGAACGTGCTGTTTCCTCATGCTGCCATTGGATTTCTGATCTTGGACGATACAAATGGTCTGTCATTGGCGTATTTATCGCTTACGTAGTTACCGACTTGGTGAACAGAAAGAAGGATGCCGGAGTTTGAACAGCTTTGGGTCACTTTGACAATTTAATTATAGTGAGTAGCACAGTTGGTTCACAGAACATCACCTCTTGCCGTCATTACAGCTGACGAGGGCCGGGCTCAAAATGACAGCTTTTATTAAAATTTGTTTTAATCGTCTTGACGAAGGCACCTAATCAAGTTTAATATTCTCTGCAATAAAAACAGGTTTCTGACAATAGCAGATTGAAATGTCTCAACCTTTAGTTCAATATTTACTATTGTCAATTCGACTGGCATAAACTAGTACACGAATTTTCTTTCTCATGAAAAAATGCATGACAACAATTTCATATGAATTAACTAAATACAAAATCAACTTCGTTTTACGCATACCATTCTGCATCAAAATACATGTTAAAATGTAGATGTATTCTACAATATTTATCAAGGTTTTGCATACGTTCTTTGTCAAAATGTTGGCTATGGCTTTTTGATTTTGTTTAGGAAGGACGGGTTACTTATATAATAACATCACACATGTCTGCGTGTTTTGTCACTGTTATCAATCAGACATAATAATGATAGCAGGTAGAATGTGCTTGTTCATTGTATCTTTATCCAGTAAATCACATGTTATGTCTGTGTTCACTATCATGGACTTGTATCGTGCTCATTATCCTCGTTTTCAGCACTCCTGATGTTTCACTGACTCGGTCGTAACTGCATTTGAGATTCTAGTTTACTGGCGTGTTTATGAGGCTGTAGTCTCAACTGTTCGTGTTTAGGCTAGTTAAAAGTGTGCAGTTGCAAAAGATATGGGAAATGGATAATGAGTGGGCTATTATTCTTACTTGACCATTGGTCACTCACAAGTAAAATGTTTCAAGATCTAATGTTTTAAATCTCTCACACGTAAGTGATTTACACTCTTAAATTAGTCTAGGTTCCACGTTCAGTTCTGCATCAGGTGGTGTCCATCTCTGTTATATTAATTATGTAGCCTTACTACTAGTACCAGGGACTGGCTAAGTAGTAGCACTGTCTTTTAACTTGTATTCTATAACCTTCCTCGTACGTGCCGAGTGCTAAACAAGATAGCATTCTATTGCCGTATCTATTATCGTATCCTTAGCGTAATCACATTACAACAAAACCAAGATAATCAATTTTAAAAATACATTGGTCCTAGAATCCTGGAGTTGATAACTTACATAACGTTTTCTCTGGTTTAATGGAAACGAGACGCCTATTCAACAGACATTAATTCAGAAAGACGGCTAACCTTTGCATGTTAAATCTAGACATCACCCTTCATTTGAAACATCATAAGGATTTGGTCACCAGCAATAACATACTTCTATGACATACATATTAAAGTGAACGTTTATTTGGTTCTGGAAGGCTGTCACAATGTGGAGACGCGCAGTGAGCTCTGTCGAAAGAGGCCACAGATGACAACATATAGGAAAAGTTTTGGCTATAGCAAGGTGTATAAAGAAAGTATAACAAAATTACTCAAGGAGATTAAACCGACAAATACTACGCTAATTAGTGTTAAAAGCTTTGCTTCTTCATCTGTCCTATATCTAAAGCAATGACATAATTTTTTTGAAATTAATTGTGAGCATAATAACTCCGAACAGTTCCATATTGCAGCCAAGACAAGCTCTAAAGGCAATCTTAATTCTTCGACCATTTTTATTCCTGTAAAGGTCTTCTGCCCCATCTCAGCTAAAACTACGAATTCATGCGCCTCATTTCCCGTTGTTACGTCACTGGAAGCGAGCAATTTGATGACGTTATTGTCAATACTTACCGAGCTGCCATGTTATTGCTTGCAGCTCGTTAAGGGATTGTTGACATTTTTTAATAGTTGACGATAACACCATGGAGACCAGAGATAACGATTTTTCCTGCTATGCTATATTTTAATTAACAAACAAATGGCAATTAGGATATCATTCTAAACCTGAGAGAGATTTTGCGATTTTTAAAATGACATAGGTTATTATGAAAGAAACCTCATTTCGGATTGATAACCTCTGTTCCATATCACTTCTTGTTACGGTTCCGTGATAGTTGCGTTTTCTGTTTATTCGTTATGGGAAGCAAAGCTTTTGTGGATATCAATAATTAAGCACGATCTTTTGACTTTATACTTGGTCAGCAGGCAAGGAATAGTTGAGCTGCACATGACGTAGTCCAAGTATGGTAATTTACTTGATTCACAACAGCTAATTGTTGCCGCCTTATTGTTGGCCACGAGTTTTGTACAAATAATGTGGATATCTTAATAAAACGGCGGGAAAGCGTCGGGCTTTATTGCTAAAGGCCTTTTACTTGAAAGAATAAGAAAAAGCATTCTTCACTACTATTGTCAGAACAATTAGCGAAAACATTTCTAAAGGGAAGCAAAAACAGTTTCTATTCCTAAGAGACAACACACAAAACCTTTGACCCTTGCTCAAGATGCCAGAAGATTTAAGTTGAAACGTAAAATGAAAGTCTATGTAAATCTGTTTATTTAATGGAGAAATATACATATACATACGATTGGCTCCCACTTAGTGCAGCTATTGTGGTAATGCCCACTCTTGACAAATATATATAGAAAGCTATATATGTATATAGCCTGTCACTATATACTGCATATTACCACGATTTCTGTGGTCAAATGTTGTCGCTGCATGATTTACTTTGTGTTTCTTCCTGTTTCTCTATCGATTATTTCTTGTTCCCTGCTATCTCTATCGCAGATGGTTCCTTCTGTACCTATCTGGTTCTAGTTTTCTCTGTCTCTATGTAAAATACTCGAATGTTTTGTTGAGTATAATTAAGGTTCTGTTCGCTGAAAATATTTTGATGGATCTTTTTCTTTTCTTTGATGCTGAAATTGCGGCTTGAGGACTCTGTCTTTAGTTCGTCCATGTGTGGTGACTTACGTCTACAATGTCTTTAATAGTAGAGTCTGTCACTTGAAGAAGACTTTTCAGGTCAAGTGGATTTATTACCACTACAAGAGGACACATGCTAATTTTTTGAGTTGATACTATTATTATTGTTATTTGTTTGTGCAAGTTTGAGGCATCGTTTTTTTAATTCAGTTATTTTAATATGTACATTGTCCCTAATAATCGTAATTCTCTGACGATTAATAGAATTTTCTGTCTGAAAGATAGTTTCTTCAAACGTAAGGATTCAACACAAGGAAAGAAAGATGAAACTGTTTAACTTTGTCAATTCCAAAGTTAGCTGTTTTAATTGGTGTCTGTATAATAGTGAATACGCTTAAAAGCAAAATATGTTTTGTGCCTATAAGGCATCTATTTATTGCCATCTTTGTTGATATCATAATTTATGGACAAGCTGACCTTGTGCGATCAAACTATGAAATGATTGTGACCACCTGAGTCTTGAGTGTCTGCAAATCTGACACCTTACCTATCGAGCTAAATAGCCCAGTGGGTCGAAAAAGTCTTTATAACCCAATTTTGATGTTTAACTCATGTTATTCTGTGTCTGTGGAATGGAGAATACGCGTGAAAATGTTTTGCACCTGTAAGGTAGCCTCTTTTTCTCCCTCTATGTTATTTTCAGAGAGACATAGATATGATGGTCTTTTACAAAGAACAGAAGTAAAGTTGTAGATATCGACCAGCTTCTTGCAGTCTGAGGTAGTCGATGACTACAAATACTTCTGTTATTTGCAAAAGACGTTCCGGTCTCTATCTGAACCTTAAAACTATGTTAACCAGTATTGATAACAAGGGGCACCAGGCCACGAGCCAAATTTTAGCCCTTGAAAGTGTTTTCCCAGCAGAAAGATAAAAAATCTTGACTTTTGCATGAGGTCAAAATGAGAACATGACAAATTCTCAGCAGCATCCTATTTATCAATAGATACGGCGTCCTTGAATCATTATAACACTTCGTTGACAACTATTTATCAAATATTAATGCTATAAGATGATTATATTGAATTACTCTGATGGGATTAACCAGCTGATTCACGATTGTTTCCTTACTTCTATAAGATAAATTTGACTTTATACTCGGTCACCCTCAATCGAGTATTGAGACGTTATTTTTGCTCAACACTGGGCATGTGTCCTGCGTAACAAACACTCAAGATCTCATAAACGTCGAGCGGCTTTGCAATCAACACGATTCTCTTTAGTGTCATTGATGCTATCTTTCAATTAGAAAACCTAATATTCATCTCTTTTTACATTTTGTAAACAGATTTAAACTTTGTAATTTTATCTATTTCGTAAAAGAGGAATAAATTCCTCTGGTAGTGATGATCACATTTTTACCTACAGTGATCATCTATTGAAATCAGTTCCTTACTCTTGCAATTGGCTAATTCTTTGTTTGCCGTAAAGGACGCTAAACCTTCTCAAACTTATGCTTTCTCTCTGTTGTTTTTGTTTTGTGTTCCTTAGCTCGTGTACGTCGGCGTCTCCATTTTTAGATATGTAGACGAAAAGTTAACCAGTATTAACCCCATAAGGAAGCATAAAAAGTGATTTATGTTTGTGATGAGAAAGAATGAATGATGATGTGACCATGTGAATGAGTGTGACCAATGAAGAACAACAACGTCTACCAACATTATGAATTCGCAAACGTTTACCTCTAGCTTTCTTTAGGACATGTTTTCATCTCAATTCACTTCTTTATCTTGGCGTCGTTCATCTCTGTTTGTTACAAACAAAACGTTTATATTCTACCAAAATTTTGTGGGCTTTAAATGTATAATCAAAAGTTTACTTTTCATTTTCTTAAATCTTAACACCTACAGTCTGGTGGACAGTGATGAACATGATTAGTTTTTGCGACTTTACTTGAAACGATAGACAAACTTTGCGACTTCCAAAACTTCACACTTGATATAAACTGAAATCAGCATGTAAGTAAACAGGCTAGCTTAATATGAATAAATTGAAATAACAGTTAAACCCCGATTGAGAATTAAAACAGGAGAGACAAGTAAGAACTACAGAAAAAATGAATTGCAATGTGTGAATGTCTTATCCCAGTAGATGCATTAATTATTTGATATTTACCATGATGGGAACGTTAATATATTTGATGTGTGCGTGTGTCCTTGTGTCAGACGGCTGACCCGCCTGTCACTTTCAAACGGATACGAGAATTTAGGGGTCGAAATCGGTTGACAGGTTCCTCGCTGATGAGCCATAAAGGGAAGTGTTAGGGAGGAAAATACTTCCTACTCAGTGTGTATGTGTGTTTGTGTGTGCATAGGTGGGTGTAATCTTCAGACAGGTTACCCTACAGCCCAGTTAAACCGTTCTGAACATTTCAATGAACAACATCTAACATTTGTAGAGCGAGCGATTGGTGATATTGAATGATGTTCAGTAGTGGTATTAAAACTCTCAACAATTTGACTGAATTTCAGAACGTTCGACTTTCGAAGATTCATTACGAGGCAAGCCTCTATTTACGAGCACGAAAAGAGTCTTGAAAAGTTGCAGTAGCAGCTATACTCTTATATTTCTTCCATTTTGACAATAGGTGCTTGACGATTTATTGAAATTTAGGAGCAAAGCCCAATGCTACCATTCCAGGTTCTTCGTGTTCTTCTTTGGAGTTCTGCTCTCCGTCTCGCTTTTCTAGAAAAATCATATCTTCCTTTTCGCTTTCACTGCCAACCATGCTTTCAATGCGATTTTCAATGATGTAATAAAACTTGACTTTACTCGGATCTTCTTGGATTACATTGTGATTATTTAGTGAAAGCTTATGATGCTTTTTCTTGTAATACTTCCAATTTCTAATTTCATGTATTTAGGGGTCATTCAAAAATGATGTCACGCAAAGTTGGACATAATTTGACCCCCCTGCACACGTGTCACGCATTGTCACAAAAAAGGAATGACCCTCTTGTCTATTTGTCTACCGCCTCCCCCCTTGGTGTGTGACGTCATTTTTGAACGGCGCCTTAAGAGTCGAAGCTTTCTTGTTGAGTTTTGCCTCTAGCATCTCTAACAACCTTTTAGATTGTGACAGTGTTGAGAGACTTACTTATATGTCTCAGAACCCTCAGAAACCTCGAAAAGAGCTTGTATGGTAAGCCAATTTTTCCTTCTGCTTTCTTTTGTTCTTCGTTTCTGACCTTATTCAGCTCCCTATGATGATAAGGTAAAGTGAAAGGTTTTGATCTTGTTGTCAAGCAGTATGACTGTTTTGATTCGGCCACTTTGTATTATTACAACTAAAGGTCTATAGCTCTCAGCTCGACGCACATAGACATTAAAGATCACTTTAGGCGCCCGAAAATGATAAGGAACATATTTAGCAATGTTCTCATTTGTATATTCCGACAAATGAGAACATGGTTGATCTGTTTATTGGACCTGTAAGTCAGCAAAAGTTAGATAAGGAAGCTGCTCTTACCATGGGCACTTTGACTAAATTTAACTTGCTGTACTGAGTGTAAGACATTTAGAGCTATAGTTATTACTTGGGCCAAGGAAGTTACGTTTAATCGTTGTCCGTTCATCTGTTTAGTGGGTTGGTTTTCTGTTTCTTATATATGTAATAATAACTCCGAAATATATACAGATTGTGCTTACTCATATTGTACTGACATTTTTACAAGATCTTAGTTTTCTGAATAACTCGAGCTAAGTCTGGAGATGATCGGATTGAAGTTCTTGATCTTTGACCTTGTTGAATTTTTTGTGATAATATCTTCATAAAGCCACAATCTTCTTGGGTAAACCCCAGTGAGCGCTTAATAATACAGCTCATTTTAGTAATGATATCTTCAGAAAGCCAGTCAGGAATTCACGTATGGAAAACACAAGTTATAATCACGCTTATTAGCACAGCTCATTTCAACATTCAGAAAAAGTTTATCCCAGGCGCTCTTAATGCGTCTATTTTTTGGTTTGCGATATGCTAACAAAACTTGTAAACATCACCCCATGATGGACATAAGTTTGAAAAAGGATGTTACACTTCCTTGCACATTTATGCTGATGTAATTCTTGCATATACCTCAATGTCAATTCGGTCATTTCAGGTGTTACGTTAATGTTTGTGTAGTCTTTTCTCGTCATTTCTGAAATGAAATATACCACTATGAAATGGACAATGATCAACTGACGTCGGACACAGATTATTAAAATGCTTTAATCGTTGTTTGATCGAGGAAAGCATTTGATATGAAAGAAATCGGTATTATTTTCACCTTATTTCAAGTTTAGTTTGAACAGATTTAAACGTGTCTGTGCTCTAAATACCACGAACACATTCTGTGTAAATCTTATATCATTTCTACTTGTTCTAAAGAGAGTTACCTCCTTAAATTGTCTTTCAAAGTTAGTGAACCAAAAACCAGTGAGCTCAAGTGTGCAAGAGCTCCACAAGTCCTTGCAGTGAAACAACGACAAAGGGTTGGAGTAAGTCTACCTAGGCGTTTGTCAAATGTATTCGTAAAGAGACAAGTCCTTGCTGGTTGCAAAACCTTTGAATATAACAGATCAAGAAATCCAAGTAGACAAATGTTATTTGATAAAAGAGTTTAAATAAGAAAATCAAAGTTGACCAAGTATTAAAGAGATGAGCCAATTTGTTACACGCTTTTATAAGGGACTTCCAGATTCGAACTCAAGTTCGCATAATCGAGTTAAATGTACATATATATTTATCTATAAGCATATATTTAAATATATATAAATATACATGTATTTATATACATACATACATATCTATCTATCTATCTATCTATCTATCTATCTATCTATAGTATCAGTATCTCAACAGACACAGTGCTTGAATATATTTGAGTGGAGCATTACCACAATAGTAACCACAATATATGCACAGATCAACCATAGCCTCTCTTTGAAACGCTTATCAAAATGACGTTCCCTTCTACTCTTGACGTCATTCCTTTACAGGTGGTTTGACTTTCGCTGACGCAATATAACTGTATCTCGCTTTCCTTTCCCACGTACGTTCAGTTTTCGTATTCGTGCTGTGCAAACAGCGAAGTCTGTTCAATGCACAATCAAATAATATAAAAAATGTGTATAAATTGAAATCGTTTAATCTAAAAGTTTTTTTCAAGAGAAAGACGATCAATCGACTTATTACTCGTCAATCTTCTGAAAGGTTGTGAAAACATTCATTGGATAAATTAAATTTGAGGACGGCGTCTTAAAGCTTGGCAAAGTACGTATCAAGTAAAGTATCTTACGTAACCCTTACACAAAGAACGTACCCCTAGATTTTACAAAAAGAAGGCCCCATTAAGTACCCCTATGCACGACGAAAGTAGGGTAAGTCTTCTGATGTCAAACGTATGGCGCAATCCCCTGTTCACTTTGCACTTTACATCCTTGCACCTTTAATCAATCTTATCATTGTATTTTTCTTTGTCTAATCACCTTGCCTCAATATCATTTTCAGAACTGTCGTATATTCATTCCAAATAGCAACATGCGAGGGCCACCTCGGATTACGCATACATCCAAAGCAAAAAATTACTTTTTCTTGGTAAAAGTGCTTGTTTTCTGTTCACAAATTGTAATACCTTAAGTTGTCATACTTTTTAATAAAATTTCTGCTTTCTCCACCAAAACACTTCCACAATTCAGGCAACTTAGCTCATAAAACCATACCACCTCTTGCGTGTCTTTCGCCTTTGGGCTTATGTCTATAATTTTACTAATTTTTTTGTTGTACAAAACTTGAAAATCGCCTTGAAAATTTCGACATTGTGCCAAAATCATAATTTTTTGTCATAAGCAAGGGTCACAATGAATAAACTTTCAATTTTCAGAAATTTTCCTGAAAACTTTCCAAAGCAAAATACAAAATTCTAGAGGGTATATACCGAAGAGTTAGTTGGCTAGCTGCTAATTTCAAAAATTAAGGGAACTCAAAAATGTTGTCTGCTTGCAAAAATTATGGATTTGAAAAAGCGTCATTTCAAAGCCAATAAACTTCTTTGGCTATGAAGCACACGAGACATGAGCAAGACAAAACTCTTATAATCGTGATGCTAGTAATGAACTATATGTTTCTGCCTTGATAATTATCTTTAGGTATTGACACTTGTTATCAGGTAATTACTATCATGTGATAATACAGAAAGCTTAATAGGGTGAGAGGGTGATTATGAAACTTAATTTCCAATATAATAAGGTACACAAATTACAAAGGATATAGTCCAGTGCCTAATTATCTTACGTATTTAAATTACAAAGACTTCTATCCAAAATTCGTCTGACATGAGAACCGCATTTTAGTATGTTTTTGTGTTTCTTCAATGTTGTTTGTCGTTGACTCGGTTCATTCCCTGTTTTTAAAAGTATCATTGAAGTGGGTGTGTCTGATTCTACCTACAAAAGAAGTTTTATCTAATTGATGAAAACAGCAGGCCTTTTTCACTAGAATGCGTGTGCTGTAATCAACTACACATCTTGTATAGCCACCTGTATAATCAGCGATTTGACGCACAAACTGGATAACCTAGAAGATTAAGAACATCGAGTGTTACGCACGAAACGTCTTGAGTCACCTCTGATTCACAACATACAACACATTGCAAGGGAATGACTTATGATATTGATGATTAAGAATCATTTGTGCTGAAGGCGGACACTCTGAATTATCCTGTAGTACTTTATCCACATGATAATTCGTTTTGGAGTAGATCATCACATTACAAGAACACATGCTTTGTAGACAAAATCATATTTACTCTCTTCATATTCATCAACCAAAACCACCAATATTGGATGACGATGACCAGCTTCCTAATGCAAATAGTCTAATTGTATTTCGGCTTTTAAAATAGCAGAAGTAATATTATAGCAGAAAGTTGTGTTTACTTAGCTTACATAATTCCATCCGTAGAGTGAATAATGTTTATCGTCTTACAAGCAATGAACATAAGGCATTCGATAATTACTTTCTTGAAATTATATCATGTTTTTAAGAAATGAATTAGTGGGATGTGAGTTTAAGAAATGAACAAACACAGGATTTGTCATTGGGATATAGTTGGCATGGAAAGTTGTCTTGGTAATAAGAAATATATTTCAGCAAAGTTAATAACAATATACATTCCGATTAAAGTTAATAAGATAGTTCAATTGACAATCTCTACAAATTAGCAAAAACGCATAAATCAAGTTTATTTTAGATCAACAGCTGTTTGACACCAATCAAACAGAGCAGCATTTAGATCAAAGACACGTTTGAACACAAAACATAGTCGTTTGTAATTAGCAAACAAGGAGGTAGTTAGATTGATAAAGCTGCATGAGTTACCAATGAATCACTCACAAAATAATAAAATTGCCTTCTTCTCCTCCTTCTTCTTCTTCTTCATCATCACCATCCTCATCATCATCATCATCATCATCACCATCATCGTCATCATCGTCACCATCATCACCATCATTATCATCATCATCATCATCACCATCATCGTCATCGTCATTATTGTTATTACTATTATTATTCATCATTATCATTTTTCTTTTCCCTTTGTGATCTAGCTGGTCGTGTTATTATTATTATCATTATTATTATTATTATTATTATTATTATTATTATTATTGGGGTCGCTTTACATGGCGCCACTATGTCTCACTTTACAGGTAACTTGGAATTGACTACTTGAATATTTCACATGGGAAAAATAAACTTCACTAACACGATATTTTCAACAATTACAATTACAATTCGTTCTGGATGTGTCCATTCTTTATTTCTTAAGCAAAATATGTAAGAAGTAGTTCTAATTGCAATGATCATAATTTTGATGAATTTGATTCGGCCATACTGATTTGCTAACTCCTTAATCAAGTTATCATTCAAAGCCAACAGTTAGTTCCAGAATATATAGGTACTTTTAAAAGAAGGTCAGGACGTAATTCGTGCCCAATTCTGACTGAGGGGCTGAGGTACCCAGAAAGATCAGCATACACAACTGTGTTCTTCACTGATTCCAACGTAGAAGTAATGAAAGTTAGGATAGAGTCGTAGCGCCATGTAAAGCGACCCTGTTGAAGGTTGATATAGCGAACAGTGAAATTAAAGATGTTCATAGGCATATGACTTTGAGTGGATGCCCAATGAGAGTTAGGTGTAGATAAAGAGTAATTAGTCAGATTTAAGAAGAAGAAGCCTTGTGAGATAAGGTGTTTTTGAAGTCTGTCCTCTTGCTCTGTAGTGGTAATAGTAGTAGTAGTAGGAGGAGGAGGAGGAGGAGGAGGAGTAGTGGTAGTAGTAATAGTAGGAGTAGTAGTAGTGGTAGTAGTAGTAGTAGTAGTAGGAGGAGGAGGAGGAGGAGGAGTAGTGGTAGTAGTAATAGTAGGAGTAGTAGTAGTGGTAGTAGTAATAGTAGGAGTAGTAGTAGTGGTAGTAGTAATAGTAGGAGGTGTGGTAATGTGTAAACTCAATTTATTTCTTTATGACATTAAAATACAATTTCTAGTCTCACTTTACAGGTAACTTGGAATTGACTACTTGAGTCTTTAACACGGGAAAAAAAAATTATATATATATACTTAACTAACACAATGTTCTCTCGAATTACAATTACTTTTGCTAAAATTTCATTAGTTCTGGGTGTGTCCATTCTTTATTTCTTAAGCAAAATACGTAATATGTAGTTCTTATTGCAA